>WSXT02051305.1:1320-12959 GCA_011762715.2 Neuroterus valhalla
GAGGATCCCATCAAATAAAATTCAAATAAGATGTCTTAGCTCTGAATAAATTGTACTCTTCAATAGATTTAATCTCAACTAACATTAAGAATATTTCATAACTTTTCAAGTTCTTTTTTTTTGATAAATCGATTTTCCAAAACAAATTTCGAGTTACATTTTCCAAATTCAGGTATAAAGATAAGTGAATTTTTCCATGAAGGAATCATCATTGAAATCGTGAAACTCTTTTTTAATTTTTGAATCTTTTGGAATTCACACTTGAACTTGGAGAAAAAATTTATTGAAATTTTTTTCATCTTTGTAAAATTTTTTAATTTTTTGAATCCTCCAGAAATCTTCGGGATCTTCTGAAATCTTAAAATCTTTTCAAAGATTCTTTACCTCATATTGCGGAAAAAATGTTTCGAAGTTTTGTGAATCATTTCAATATTAAGAATCTTTGGAAGTACTTGAAATCTTTTTGAGATGATTCACAATCTATTGGAATTTTGTAATCTTAGTAAAATTTTGGCATCTCTGAAATCCTCCTGAAGTCTTAGGAATCTTCTGAAATCTTTGAAATCTCTTCGAATTTCAAGAAATATAACAAAATATTCTAAAACCTTCCGAAGTCTTTGCGAGATCCCTAAATCTTCACGTCATCTTGGGAGGAAAATGTTTTGTTAGTTTTGTGGAATCATTTAGGATATATAAATCTTTCGAAGCACTTGAAATCTGTGTGAGATGATTCACAATCTATTCGAATTTTTTAATCTTTGTAAAATTTTGAAATCTTCAAAATCCTTGTAAAATCTTTTGAAATCTTTGAAATCCCTTAGAAGTTTTAGAAATATAATGCAATATCCCGAAACCTTCCGAAATCTTTGCGAAATCCCTGAATCTTCACGTCATCATGGGAGGATGATGTTTTGTGAGTTTTTTGGAATCATTTGAAATCTTCTGAAGTTTTTGAAATCTTTGTGAAGTGATTCACAATTTATTAAAATTTTTACAATCTTTGTGAAAATTTGGAATTTTTTTAATCCTCCGGAAATCTTTGGAATCTTCTGAAACCTTGAAATCTTTTCGAAGATTCGGAAATATGTTAATTATTCTGAAAGCTTCGAAAATCTTTTCGGAGTATTTGAATCGTTACGTCATATTGAGGAAAAAATGTTTTGAAGTTATGTGAAATCATTTAAAATATAAGGAATCTTTGAAAGCTCTTGAAATCTTTTTGGAGAGATTCACAATTTATTGGAATTTTTTTAATCCTTGTGAAAATTTTGAATTTTTTAAACCCTCCGGAAATCTTTGGAATCTTCTGAAATCTTGGGATCTTTTCGAAGATTCAAAAATATGACAAATTATTCTAAAACCTTCAAAAATCTTTGCGAAGTACTTGAATCTTTACGTTTCTCTTCGAAATTTCAGGAATATAATGGAATATTCTAAAACCTCCGAAAATCTTTGCGAAATCCCTGAATCTTCACGTCATCTTGTAAGAACAATGTTTTGTAGGTTTTTTGGAATAATATAGGATATTTGAAATCTTTGGAAGCTCTCAAAATCTTCGCGAAGTGACTCAAAATCTATTGCGATTTTCCAAATTTTCCGGAAATCTTAAAAAATCTTTGAAATCTCTCCGAATTTCAGGGAATTTCACGAGATAATCTGAAACCTTCCGGAATCTTTGCAAAATCCCTGAATCTTCACGTCAGCGTCATCTTGGGAGGAAAATGTTTTGTAAGTTTTGTGGAATCATCAAGGATATTTGAAATCTTTCAAAGCTCTTGGAATCTTTGTGAAGAGATTCGCAATATATTGGAATTTCTTAAATCTTCACGAAATTTTGGGATTTTTGAAATCCTCCGTACGTCTTTGGAATCTTGTGAAATCTTTGTGAAAGTGTTTTGGAAGTTTTTGAAAAATACTTACAATCTTTGGAATCTGTAAAAACCTCCTGAATCATTAAAACCTTTTGGAGTTTTTGAAATCCTCGTGAATTTTGGAATCTCTAAAATCTTGCTGAAATATTCGCGACTCATTTGAACTCTCCCAAAATCTTTTGGAAGCTTCTGGAATCTTCCATAGAATTTCCGTATTTTTTTGGTATTTCTGGAATCTTAAGAAACCTATTCGTAATTTCGAAATAAATTTTTTAATGTTTACGGAATGATGCCAATTTTTTTCTCAAACATCTTAAAAATTTGAGATTCTCCAAATCCGTCTTGAAATCTCTGCCTAATCTGGAAATCTTCTAGAATGTTATAGAATCTCTGTGAAATAATTTAATTTTTGTGAATCTTCGTAGAATACTTTGAAATAGAATTTCAGGAATATCTTTGAATCTTTTCGAGTTTCTTTGAAATCTTTGAAATCTTTGAAATCTTTTTAAATTTCTGCGGAATTATTTACAATCATTCAAATTTTTTGAAAATTTCCGCATCTTTGAATCTTTGTAAATTTTGGAATATCCAAAATCCTCTCCTTAACTTTGGAATCCTCTTGAATGTCTGAAATCTTCTTGAAGTCTTGGAAATCTTCTTGAATCTTCTGGAGCCTTTCGAAATTTTTGTAAAATATTTGATTCAGAATCTTCTGATTGATGATTATTTGATAACTTTCAAAATCTTTGTAATTTTATCCATAATTTTTGGAATTTTCTTGTTATCTTCAGCATTTTTTGAAAACCCTGCGCAATACTGGAAAGCTTCTGTTGTCTTCTGATATCTTCCGAAATTAATAGAATCATTTTTAGTTCTTGTGAATCATTTTAGATAGTTTCTGAAATTAGGATTAATTTTATGAAATCTTCCAAGTCTTTGTGACCTTTGTGGAATTTTGAAATCTTCAAAATCCTCTTGAAATCTTTGTCACCTTCTTAAGTCTTTTGATCTCTTTGATGTTTTGGAAACATAAAAATTCACAGTCTTCCGAAATCTTTCGGGATCTTTGTATATTACTCCGAAATGTTTGAAATCTTACTGAAGTCTCCAGAATTTCTTGAAATCTTCAGATAATCTTACAAATCTTCTTCAATTTTCAGAATCTATGATTCCTTGTAGAATGATTCGAAAATTTTCTCTCTTGGGAATCTTTTGAGAATATCCTAAATCTTTGTGAAATGATTAAAAATTTTCTGTAATATTGTGGAATCTTAGAAATCTTGGAACACTTTTTTGATTCTCAGAAACTTTTTTCAACCTTCACGTAATCTTGAAAATAAAAGATTTTGGAAGCTTTTTGAAATGATTTTCAATCTTCGAAGATCTTCTAGAATCTCTTCACCCTTCTTTAATCTTCGAATTCTTTCCAAGTCCTTGATTTAGAATTTAATGTTTCATAATGTTTCAAAATCTTCGCGTAATCTTGGAGATCTTTTATTATTTTTAAAAATAATCGAATCATTGAATTTTTTAAAAATCTTTTCGTGATATTTTTGGTTGATATCTTGAAAACGAATGTGGAATTATACAACCTTTCTCTCAACTCTTTCAAAATCTATTCGAAATCATTGCAATTTTCATGAATCTTTATGAAATCTTAAAAAAATCTTTGTGAGATGGTTCAAAATTAATCCTAAATATTTTGAAATCTTAGAAATCTTGGATCAGTTTTTTTGATCCTAAGAAACTTTTTGAAATCTTCAAGTACTCTTGTAAATGGAATATTTTGGGAGTTTTTAAAAATGTTCTACAATCCTTGAAAATCTCCTAGAATTATTTTATCTGTGATCTTTAAAATCTTTTGAAGTTCTCGATTTAGGACACAATGATTCATAATTTTTCAGAATCTTCGCGTGACCTTGAAGATCTTCTTTTTTTTTGAAATCTTTGTAAATCTTTGTAAAATCATGGCTGTTTTGAGAAATCTTTTCGGAATCTTTTTGGTTCAGACCTTGGTGATAAATGTGAAATTATTCAAAATTTTCCTGGAATCTTTCGAAATCTTCGAAATCTTGGAACCCTTCTTCGAACCAGTGCGTGTTCTGAGAGATATTCAGTAATCTCAGGTTACTTCTTTAATATTGTTTTTAAAGCATTTTTTGAAGGAAATTATTATCAAGATTTCTAATTTCTACATTCTCGAGTTATAACAGCACGAGCCATATTGCAAAAAATCCTGAGAAGTCCCAAAATTTTGTAACAGTCTAAACGTACATTATTGTATCCAAAATGGATATTTTCTAATCAGAAAAATTATGATTTGAACAAAATTAGGAATATTGCAACACCTTCAGAAGAGTTAAGTGCTTTTTGTTGGATATTGGTATTTTTGATTTGAAGGATGGGATATTAAAAATATTTGAATTGTCTTCCTAACCAAAAATAACTAGACATGGAAGCTATATTTTTTGTTCCAAATTCGGCACCCTGAAATTTGGAAGAGAAAAATTGGAATACATGTATTTTGTTGATAACATGTCTTTTCTGGCATTCATATTGAATTTTTATTAATTAAAAAAAAACATTCTGGAAGACTTATAGTTAACGCAGAAACTTCATCTCTTAAGTTGCGCATTTATCTTCTTTTCATGAATGTTCAGATACTTTGTTTAAAATAAATCTCTGTATTGTCTGAGAATTCTACCATTTTCTGGAAAATTTGTCACTCATGGTGAAGAAAACTGTTTCTGATAAAAAATGAAAATATAAGTCTCCCTAACTGCATTGTCTCCCTGCGGCATCTCTCACCCTAGAAAGTAGCAAAAGTGTGGCAAGTCTCAAGCATAACACGATTCACCATTCTGAGGTTATGTAACTTACATTATTTCCATGACCAGTCTTTTGCCCATCGCCTTTGAAGGAAGACTTCGAATTTTATGTTGGGGAGAGATGCCGCACTTTTGTCACTCCACAAAGGATCTTCATCCGTTTTATCGTTCTAAAAATGGCTAAACTTGAAGTGGTCAACTTTGTGGCGCAGCTGCCCTTCCAGAGATTAAACGGGAGGTCGATATATCTCGTTATTGCCAGTAACGTCAAGTTGGTGAACTATATTGTCTCCACAAAAGATCGTTATCCTTTTTCTGTTTCTTTCGTTTTATTTTCACTTGCTGGTTATAGTCGAAGTAAAAGAGCGGATTATGGAGGTGGAAGAAGAAGTGCTCTGCGGATTACCTCGTGACTCAGGAAGCAGCGCAAACGACGAACTTGCCCATTGACTTTGACTTATGTGACTCCCTGGCTCGGCAAACGAAACTAAATTGTTTCACCTCAAACGATTCAGAGGCAGAATACAGATTTCGACAGAACTCATCTTTCATTCAGAGCACAAGCGTGGAAACGTTCCGTTTTTGTAATGAAAACTGATTTAATGGTAGTTTGAGGAAAAAATTCAGTTTTACAAGATGATAAAACTGCCAGTTAAAGAGTTTCCTATTCATGAAATCGTCAGGAATCGATCACCATTCTAATCTGACATCCTCCTTTCGTTCAATAAATATTTCCATGACTAAGTACCATTTTTAGCTTCCTCCAGATCTATACATCTTCTACAACCTTGTGTGTTCAAATAACATTCCATATGTAAGTACCTCTCAATCGAATACAGCTCATCTCTGCCGTTAGCAACTATCACACAAGCATGGCTTAACTCTGAATGAATTCTGGTAATGCCAGTAACATATACGCGTAAGTTACTCTAACTAGAGACTAACTAAGAACAAAATCCGAAAAAGGATTCCCTGCACATCACGGCTTCCTTTCGGACACAAAATTGCTCCGGCGACGTATCAACCTCTCTAGTTGGTCTCGCATGCGGAGGGTCACAACATATCGTAACGATCGCTATTTTTGCATCGTCTTATCGATCTCAAAGAAGCTTGGCACAGAATTCGCTTCAGCGAATTTATGCTCTTCCTCTGGCTTAACACTCGAGTCGTTAGAGAGCGTTCACGTGGGATTCGAATTTATTGGTGAACTCTTCGGCGTTTATCAGAAACCACAAACGCGCAATGGAAGAAGATCCTGTAGCTTGAGAATGGAATGTATTGATTACAACAAGAAAACTCGCAATCAACGCACTGACTGAAAATATTGCAGCTATTTCTCAAGGAGGATCTCATGATTTTGATGCCAACCTATTTTGTTAGGAACAGTGGTTTGTATTTTTAATTTTTTTATAAGTGCGATAGAAAACCATTTAACCTTGGATTAACTAATGTTTAGTTGGTTGTAAGTTTTGTTACAAGTTATGTAACAGAAAACCTGCTTGGAATCAAAGTAACTGACTATGGTTATTGAAAAGGGTTTTTTTTCACTACAATCTTACTAAACTTCTTCCAATGGAGAACTGTTTACTTGGTTCTACGAACATTGAGTTTGTTGCATGTTTTGTTACAAGTTATGTAACCGAAAATCTGCTTAGATCAAAATAAGTGCCTATGGATACTAGAAAAGGAGTGTTTATATTCCAATCTTACCAACATTTTTCCGATGGAAGACTGTTAACTTGGTTTCACGATAGTTTAGTCTATTGCATGTTTTGTTACATGTTATGTAACAGAAACCCGGCGAGGTAACAGAGTGTGTGCCTATGTTGTTAGGAAACGTGGTTTCATTCCATTCTTACTAACATTTTTCAAGTTGCTCTGAAATTGTCTGTCTCTGATTTCATCATCATAACTCTTTTCATCATATTGAAGTGAAGTGTGTTCCAGAGTTTGCAAAGGATGCTGATGCACGCGCGAGAATAGCAAGCTAATTTTGCAGCTATATTTTTTTTCAATTTTGCACAAGGAATCCGTACATACAAGGAATATGATGAGTTCAGGATCACCCTGTATATGTACCGTATAAGGCAGGGGTGATTTTAAGACGTCTAGACATAATTTGCAGGTGTTTGAGGAGGTGATAGTAGGTTTTGAGTGTTCAAGAGAAGACGCTGATACCTCAAAAGACACAGATGTGTGCCGGAACAGACGTGACAATCCTGAAAATTTGACAAAATATTGTTTGTTTCTAGAAAGAAGCAGAGCTGTTGCTTGAAGACAAGTGATGATGAAACATGGTTGGTTTTTGAGTGCTCAGGGATGGTTCTTACGTGCTGAAAAATATGGGATTATCTTGAGGTTTAACGGATGATTTTTGGACTTACGATAGATGCAGTTGAAAGGTTGGGAATGATTCATGATTGTAAGATGAGCAGGAGTATCAGTTGCGTGCCTGAATTGTTTATGGGTATTGTATATAAGAAGACACCAGTGGTCTATCAGTATCTGGGGATGATTCTAAGACGAGTTCCTCAAGATGATTTTCTCGTTCTGAAAGAGCGAAAACTATGCAAAGGATAGATAAAAAATTTTTAAGTTTCAGAGAGAGGAAAAGCTGTTGTTAAAGGACAAGGGATGATTATTGTATGTTTGAAAAAGCAAGAGTAGTTTTTAGGTGTCTCAGCAAAAATTTGTGTTGAGGGATGCAGGTGCACTACAGAAAAAGATGTTGAAGATGCAAAGATCTCTTATTAGGATATATCTGAAGATCAAACTAACATTTTCGAAAGTCTGTGACAAAAACGGCTATGGATACAGATCTGCTGCTTCACTGGTTTCATCCATTTTAACGTCCTGAGACATTCAGAAGAGTACGAACTTATCATCATCTACAGAAAGAGCAGCTCTCTTCGGTTTCAGAAATAAAGTCTCTTTACTTCGTTAGAAGAAAGAAGGAACAAAAGTAATGGATGGAAAAAGTAAAGGGTAAACACGGTGAAGAAAAAAAGGAGAAAAACATTGATCCCTCATTCAAGAATCAGGAAGTGATTATTTAGGCAATAAGGCAAAAGATGTTTGCTGGTGCCCAAAGACGATTTAAAGGTATGAAGGAGGCAAAACTAGTCTTCAAGGACAAAAAAGGAATTGTTAAAGCGCGAAGAGACAGAGAATAATAACTAAATATTAAAGGATGATCTCCCTATGTAATGGGTGTAGGAAAAGGCAGTAGAGGTTTTCAAGTGTCAATATATGTATGCTGTGAAAGGAGGCAAAAGTATTTTTTAGATGTTTCAAAATGATTTTTGCTTTCTGGGAGATTCAGAAGTAACTTTGGAGATACAAAAGATAATTTCTGGGATTTGGGTAAGTCATTACCTGGCTGAAGTTTCCAACGTTTATAAAAAACGAATTCACGAACACGCCCCAAATCAACCCCTGAGAAAGGAAAAAAACATTAAAAATGTGCAAACTTCCGGACCTACAATTCTACAGTTGAAACTAACTTCTCCGACCCCCCCTCCTAATCTAAAGAATCTATAAAGCATCGAAAAATGTTTTAAGATACCCAAAAAAGTTCCGTTTCCCCAGCTCTTCCGGTTCACCCCCGTTTTCTACCCCTAGAATACAAAAAATAAAAAATACACTGAAAAAATTCCCAAATTACAAGACCTAAAATTTTATGAATTAGACCCGTTTCCTATCCCTAAGATTCAATAAAATGAAAAATACACTATAAAAATGCTTCAATTCCCAGACCTGAAATTTTATGAATGGAAATAGTTCCAATTGATGTTATAAAATACCCATAAAGGTTTCATTCCCCTAGCTCTTCCAGATCACCCCCGTTTTCTACTCCTAAGATTCAAAAACTCAAAAAATACTAAAAAAATGGACAAATTCCCAGTCCTAAAATTTTATGATTAAAAATATGTCCATCTGATGTTTCAAGATAACAAAAAAGAGTTTTAATCCCGCTAGATCTTCCGGGAAACCCCCGTTTTCTACCCCTAAGATCCACTAATCATCAAAAAGACACTAAAAAAATGCTCAAATTCCCAGACCTGAAATTTTATGAATGAAAATGGTTCCGAATACTGTTTTCAGATACCCAAAAAAGTTTCATTCCCCTAACTCTTCCGGATCAGCCCTGTTTTCTACCCCTGAGATCCAATATTATCCGAAATACACCAAAAAAATGCCCAAATTCCGAGACCTAAAATTTTATAATTGAAAATATGTCCGTTCGATGTTTCAAGAAACGAAAACAAGTTTCATTTCGCTAGTTCTTGCGGATCACCCCCGTTTTCTACCCCCAAGACCCAAAAAGAAAAAAAAACACTAAAAAAATGCCCGAATTTCGAGACCTAAAATTGCATGATTAAAAATATGTCCATTTGAAGTTTCAAGATACTTGAAAAAGTTTTATCCCCCTTGCCTTACGGAAAACCCCCGTTTTCTACCCCTAAGATTAAAGAAATGAATAGAAAATACACTGAAAATATGCGCAAATTCCCAGACCTGGAATTATATGATTGGAAATAAATCTATTTGGTGTTTCAGCATACCAAGAAAGGTTTCATCATCCTTGCTTTTCCGGGTCATCACCGTTTTCTACCCCTAAGATCCAAGAAAATAAAAAATACACTGAAAAATGCCCAAATTCTGACACCTAAAATTTTATAATTGAAAATATGTCCACTTGATGTTTCAAGATACAAAAGAAAATTCTATCCCCCTAGCTCTTCCGGGAAACCCCCATTTTCTACCCCTAAGATCCAAAAAAATGAAAAATACAATAAAAAAATGCCGAAATTCCCAGACCTGAAATTTTATGAATGAAGACAATTCTGGTCGATGTTTCAAGATACGAAAACAAGTTTCATCTTGCTAGTTCTTGCCGACCACCCCTGTTTTCTTTCCCTTATATTCAAGAAAATCAAAAATACCAAAAAAAAATGCCCAAATTCTGAGACAGTAAATTTTATAATTGAAACTATATCAATTTGATGTCCCAAGATACTGAAAAAAGGTTCCGGAAGTCCGAGGGCGGTGAAACTTTTCAGGAGATCACCGTATATAAAATGGAGCTACTCCAAACAATAAAATCTTGTGCAATTTTTTTTTTGAAATCCGTTTTTTATAAACGTTGGAAACTTCAGCCAGGTAAGCCATCGGTAATCTTTTACTGTCTGAAGATTATTTTAAGCTATCGTACATTGAGACAGAAGAAATGTCATTTTTTTTGGCTACAGACTGATAAAAATGAATACGTATGAAGGTGAATTGAATTTTTCATTTTACTCTCAATTCAGACGCAGCTGATACAATTGTTTTCATCAAGCGTAATTTATCAACCTCGAACCTGTGCAAAATATCTTGTTAAATCCTATCTACTCTATAATAATCTCTGATTGGGCGACTTATTCCCACTGGAATTTCCCCAAGATCGTTGTTGTTCCAAGTAGACACTTCGGAGTAGTCCTCGTTTATTTTCACTGGTTTGTTTTCACCGTGGGTACTAGGAGCATATATTTCTTCTAAATAGAAGACATTCCTTAATATTGCCAAGACGTCACCATTATTTTCTAATAACACAGTTTGTTGGTCTTTAGGAATAGGAATATAGCTTCCACTGCTCGTTTTCAATACGAGTCCTTTATTATCAGGAAAAGTGTATTTCCCAAAACGGAACGTGCGAGACGGATTCCTGTAGGGAACGAGCTGATAATGACTCGACTGTTCGAATTGATCTCCAAGTCCTGGACGAACAAAAGGTTTGTCAAAAGAAGGCCTAGACCTGGCACGATGAGAAGATTGAGCTTCAGGAGAACGAGACCTGCCAGAACTTAATTCTGCAAAAAGAAAGAGAGGATCAGTACTTGTCAAGTACATTGTCGACTATAAGCATATTTTATTCACCTCTTGTGTAAATAATGTAGAGCAAGATTAGGTAGATTAGAGGAAGTATGAATTTAGAATTTTTTGGACGTTCAGTTAGAAATATTCAGGGAAGAGTTAGACTGTATAAAGACAGGAGTAGAGAAAAATCAAGAAGAACGGTGCGAGGAAATGTAGAGAGAAGAACGGAGAGGAATGGAGGGGTATAGAAAAAGAATGGTGATAGGATTGATGATGGTGAGAACACAGTAAAAACGAGGTAAAACGTAGGGTAAAACTGTGTTGCAGGTGGAATTTCAACGGTTTTCACTTTCCCTTGGTAGTGCGGTTCGACATATCTCTGTGTTCCCTGGTCTGCTTTTAATCTCTGTACCGAATCAAGAGAACGCAAAATTTTACATTCGAATAAGAACTTAGGTCGAGGGGTACATGACTCTTGCAATTAGTATACTCGGGTTGTTGCAATCACCTTGCAACCACTTTGCAATCTCTTGAAATCACCATGCAATCACTTGCGATCACTCACAATCACTTGCAATCACATGCAGTCAGTTGCAATCATCTGCAATCACCTGCAATCAATTCGCAATCACCGTAAAACACTCAGTAATCACCTTAATTCACTGTGCAATAGGGTGGTCCAAAGATGCATTACAAGAATTTTTTTTCGAATTTTAATGCAAAACGCCCGGAAATTTGTTCGAATCCACAAACAAAAATTCTTTTTTTTTCGTTTTGAAAAAAATATATATTTAGAGGTGCCCCAAGCCCCGTGAAGTTTAACACGTATTTGCCATAAGAAAAAAAAAACCTTTTTGGTGAAATTTATGCAGAAATCTCAATAATAGATGAACCGGGTCCGAAATTCATCATTTCTCTTCGCGAATGGTGAAAGGATGCGATTATAATATTACTTTTCAAATATCACCCCCATTAGTCTGTTTTATAGAGTCCCGAAAATCCCCCATTATTTATCAGCATTTGGAACTCGAAAGTTCATTGCCTCATCTACCCGAGACCGCCACGCGTCCCTATCCTGTGC
>WSXT02051316.1:0-12958 GCA_011762715.2 Neuroterus valhalla
ATGAGTACTGAAATTCTATGCTGTCACTATATTAACATAGGAAATCTGTAATAGTTACAGACTTTTCGGTAATTTTACTGGATTTTTTTTCTCCGTGTAAATATTAAAAAAAAATTTCATCAAAAATATTTTAAAAAATCAACAATCTTCATAGAATAAGAGGTTTTCAGCAGTTTTGTGAAATTTGCAATTCTGTGTATGCATTGCGTGCATTGTAAACTGAACCAAGCACGCATGAAGCCGAGCGCGAAGCGCGCTTTGAAAATGTGCCCGCGCAGCGGGCAGATTTTTTTAAAATGTCCTATCATTCTTTTTCGCTTAGTTATCGTGGTTCAAAGCTAGCAGTGATTTTTTATAGTGCTTGCGTCAATCGATGTCATAATTTCCGACGGTAGTGTATTTTGCTTATTTGTTGCTAAAAACTTGATTATACAAATAACCGGGTTGAATGTTTTTTTAGATTGAATATCTTTTTTTTTCATTTAGGTCTGCATGATTTATATTGCAATCATCTTTTATTTCTAAGTTTCATTTTGAATTTTTCTTGTTTTTAAACTTAACTTTGATTATTTATTATTGGCATTACAATTATTTACTATTCTTCAATATAATTTTATACGATTATTCGTATGATTCCTCTTGTTTGTTGAAAGAATAAATGAAAAATTTTCAAAAATGAAGAATGCGACATTTTCCGATAACAAAACTTATTTACTAAAATTGTGAGATTCATGTTACAAACCTCCCAATCTTCAATTCATGAATATGCAATCTGTAATGAAATTTCAAGGTTCTTGATCACTTTGATTTTTTTTGTTTCACAAATTTTCAAAAAATCGTTATATTTTTTCAATCATTCCACGCTACTGTAAGCATGCTGCTTATAGTATTAAAATATTATTTGTACGGTTCAAAATGTGATTAAACATTGATGAACGTAAGAATATTACATTGGCAACGACCATAAATTAAAAGAAAAATTAATTAATAAAATAACTCACGTGAAATGAAAAATTTGATTCGAGAGATGTTTGATTTTTTCTCAAGGTTATGTAATAAAATTTGAAAATTTATTCAGGTATGAATTTTTCGCTGCAAAGGTTATCCTTTCTAATGGAGTGAACAAAAACTTTGATGATACAACCATTTTTGTCAAATCATAAATCTTAAAATAAGGAAGAATTAAAACAGGTACGAAAATTGCGCTTTGATTTCAAAAATCACAGTTTCCAACTAACGAATTTTGGCTTATATAGATTTATGCTGAATGCTGTTAATTTAACTTACTTCTTAAATTATAATAACAAGTTAGTTAAATGAACAAGGTAAAATTATAGTCTCATTCAGCCAAAATTAGTTGTTTGGGAAATAAAATTTTTTGGAGTCAAAGTGCAATTTTCGCAATTTTTTTTCATGCTTCATTTTCTCGAAATTCTGCGGGTATCATTTTACCACAAAAATATTTAGGTTATAGAAGTTTTTGTTTCAGTTTATCAATAAATATTCACTTTCGAAAAAAAACATTTTCAGTGAATTTCTAAAGAATAAATGATAAAAATGGTGGAATTATGATTGGTGAATTGGTGAATTAAGATTATTACAAAATGTTGTTTATTCACCTATATTGTTATTCAAACAGAATGAAGGGCAAAATACTGATGCACAGTGGTCTGGAGGTCCCAAAAAGTTGGCCATAAATCGAATTTTCAACAGAAAAGCGCGAAAATCAGTATCCTATAGTTTTTGAGGTCAAGTAATTCAAATATGTAATCAAAATTTCGAGAAACAAAATGGCCAATCCGAAATGGCCAACCAATTTTCGAAAAAGTGCCATGACGCTCACGAAAACTTGCAGTCGAGGGTGTTCGAGGTCAAGGAATTCAAATGCAAGGTTGAATGACAAAAAAAAAAATTTTATTTTTTTATTCATTATTTTCTGTACGATCGAAATTGGGATTTTCGATTTTTTGAGAAAATTTCTTAAATTGTCTCCACGATCTTGTGGGGCTACCAAAAAGAAACATTTTTTCTCACTGAGTTTCTTTTTAATCTTGCGTTATTTGGCTCAAAATTCTCATTTTCGTTTATATCTTTGGATTTTTAGAATACCTCAACTCTGACAATTTGGTTTTCATCAAAAAAAAATCACGAGGATAAATTGTTTAAATTTTTACCTGCTATGAGAAACTGTACTTACGATTCTGGAGTCTTGAAAGAAAGGTGCAACAAAATTTCAAAAATGCTCCCACTCTTTCATTTTTGATCCAAAAGAGCTAGTTAACGAACTCGACTTGTCTTTTTGGTCCCTAAAAATGGGTGCGAAAGTGCGATCGAATATGATCATTCTTTCGGAAGTTATTGACTTCACAGATTATCTTTGATTATTTTTTGTGCGATCAAAATGGGAATTTTCGATTTTTTGAGAAAATTCAAAAAGTTGTATTCACGATACTGTAGAGCTCCCAAGAAGAAACATTTTTTCTCTTTGACTTTCCTTTCAATCTTGCGTTATTCGGCTAAAATTCTCATTTCTTCTATATTATAGAATTTGGAAAATACCATAACTTTGACAATTTTGTTTTTATCGAAAGAAATGATGAGGATGAAAAAATAGCTGGTTAACGAACTTGAATCGTCTTTTTGGTCCCTCAAAATGTGTGCCGAAGGGCAATCCAATCCGATTAGTCTTTCAGGAGTTTTGGAGTATGAAGACGGCAACGACAACAACGTCGACGACAACAACGACAGACAAACACCAAGGTGGACACTACTTTTTCGGAATCAGGAGGTCTCAAAACATGGAGATTTCATAAATCCCGTAGGACAAATGCCTACCTAGCCCAATGACGAGCGCGCGAGTGCTCACGAAAAAAAACGATTGTGATGAATGGTGCAAACATGTGCAGCTAAATTTTGAAAATTCTTGAACAACTGGCCTTCAGTTAGATAATGCAACTTGAATCTTGAGTGAACCGCGTTGAACTACAACTATATGAATAGGTTTTTGCAACGATAGAGATTTTTTTTTGTGTTACTTAAAAATATCCTGATAGCCCACATAACGTTCGACACGCATCAAAAACTCATTATACATACCTTCAACTGCCGTCCCCATAATAAAACCAGAAATTTAACTTTTTTATGTAACGTAATACCACTTAAAACTGAGCGCCAATTTTGACGTTGCGGAGCACGCTTTACGCAAACATCTGAATAGCTGACTTTGCGGCGCTCCCTGCAGTCGTATAGGTAACTAAGCGCGCTTTCCTTTTGCCATTTGATGTATAAATATGTCAATAATGAATTTGTGTACTCGAAAGCGCGAAAAAAAAAGTTCGATTTTCGATTCATGGCCAACTTTTTGGGTCCTCCAGACCACTGTGTGATGCAACGTGGAAATTTTTAAGCATGTTTACAGTTAATAAGTTTTTTTATCGAATTCCTGTAAAAATGTTCTCATTCTCCAATTTTGAGAATTTTTCATTTATTCTTCCAACAAACAAGAGAAACCATATGAATATTCGTATAAAATTATGTTGAACAATAGTAAATAATTGAAATGCCAATAAAAAATAATCAAAGTTAAGTTTAAAAACAAGAAAAATTCAAAATAAAAATAACAAATAAAAGATAATTGCAATATAAATCATGCACACGTCTTAAAAGTTTTGCGATAGCACTGAAATCAAAAAAGATGTTCTACCTAAAAAAATCTTCAACCCTCTTTTTATTTTTATAATCAATTTTTAAGAAAAAAAAGCAAAATACGAGAGTATCGATACAAGAAATCACCCTTAATTCAAGATGTCGGACAACCTGCAAAGGGTTGATGGTCGAAAACTTGGATTGAGGCTCTCTATATGGTACCCTAAAAATGTCAACAAAACAAATTTTCTTACCCAATGAATTGCAATAATACATATAGAAATTCCACTAAATATACTGGACATAACGGATTTATCAAATTATTTGGTATTGAAAGAAGAGGTTAAAAATATTTGAATATCGCGTTAGAGTGACGTCAGCATTTATATAGATATAATAAAGAAGTTATGTTGTTACTAGACTATGACGTGATTTTGGCGTGAAATTTGAACTGCATTATTTTTGTTCGCTTTATGTATAAAATTTTTTTTCAATTATACCTGTTTTTTTAACTTTGAGATTCAATTTGCAGTTTTTACAAATGCGGTGGCTTTTGTCGTCACACTGGGATTATTTTTGGTGAAATCTTCCGTTCAGAATTTAATACTCTCGTGTCTTTTTGAGTCAATGACTTCTTTGGCGATGAGTCTCATGTACTGTTTATTGGTTGTGACATTTCCAACGAACTGCAGGTATTTTATCATTTTTTTATGAAAGTTTCTTAAAAATTGCATCATCTTCAAGCGTGACATTACATTTATTACGCTTCTTCAGAATGTTTGCAGGAACGCTTTTAGGATTTTCTGGTCGAGTTGGGAGTCTTTTAGGAAATATGATGGTCACGTATCTCATTGATGATCATTGTGACACATTAATTATTATAGTTGCAATTCAACTCTTACGTAAGTTTGATTTTTTGTTACAAAAAAAAAGTTATTTTAGAGTTGTGGTAAAAATGATTAATTTGTTGTAAAATTGTAATTGTTCAATATTATAATCATTTAATATCATATTCATTTTTATTTACAGTGGCTACAATTTTGAGTTTTATTATACGCTGATAAATTTTCTGACGGAACGATTCTATTCGTCAGCTTTTCCACTGATCAAAAAACACGTCACTACTCCCCAAAAAAAAAAATATTTTTCTGTTAATTTCGAATCATAGTCGAAGAAATAAAATCGATAATATTTAAGAAGTATGTCGATTTGTATGTAATATGATGCTTAAGTTTGATATCAAAAACGTTATTTCAATAATTTATTGTTTAGAATTCATTTAGAAAATTGTTATACGTATTTGTCTTGCATCACTCACGAATAGTATTATTTTATACATAATGTATCATTTTTTTCTAAAATTTTATATGCATTTACATAGAAAATAAAAATGCTGAGAAAGTACAAAAAGCAAGAATGGTGTTATATGATTCTAATTTATTATTTACTACAGAAACTAATTTACAATCTTTTGCAAAATCCAATAATCAAGGTCCAAGCATGCTCAATCTTGAAGTTTCTCTTTTACTTATTAATTTGTTGAAAAAATGTATATATCTATCTGAATGTTCGAATTTGCCAAATATTTTCAATAAAGTATCTCAAGGGATTTTATAATATTTCTTATAAACATGAATAGACTAATTTGTCCATAGGATCTTCCACCCACGGTGCCGCATAATTACGGAAAATTCCGTTATGCTAGGCAGTGCTTGAATAATTAGATAGGTGTTCAAAGCGAGGGTCGATGTTTTCAATATGAGTCTAGAATAAAAACATACGTAATTTTTTATACAACATGAAAAAAAAAGAATCAGTTTTTGTTATCTTCAAGACTGTTCTATACTTTTTGCCTGAGACCTCACCCGTATAAGACATATATAAAGTATTCTAATAACAAAACAGTTGTTGATACTCTAGAAACTGAGGTTAAGAGCCCCTATTCATCAGTGCATAATGAGTAAGTATTTATCATACAATATTATATAAAACAGTACTGATATTTGAAAAAAAGATTATTGAAATGAAACATCAAAAAATATACTTCTAAATAGCTGATTTATTATCTATCTCTTTTCAAATTTATATGCAGGAGTTTATATTATTTCTTAACGTTACTAAATTACAGAGTTATATTTTTTATCCATATCAAGTTAAAAATTATAATAATCAAAGGAGCAATACTAATCACTCTCAATTTCTATTTCAATTCAGACAGAAGAACCGAAGAATCAGTAGTTGAAATAGCAATGAACTAAACAGGGAAGTCTTTATAAAACATACTCTTTTAGAAATTATTAATAACTTTCTCTGTTTGTTCATTACTAGGATTCTCGAAATAATTTAAAAGTTTTCAGTGATTTATTTAAATGTGGATATTTCTTTTTATTATACCCGTGCGGAAAATGGGATGGACCCCCAGTGGTTCAAAATCCCAAAAAGCTGACCAAAAATCAGAATCTCGATACTTCACTTCGTTCGAGTACCCATGTAAGGTTTTTGGGGTAGCTGATTTCGAAAATGAAGTAAAAAATCAAAAATTCAGAATGTTGGACCCAAAATGGCGGACATTTTCTAAAATTCTCCATGCATTCACTTGAAAATGAGTATTAAAGGGTTTCTGGGATCGCTGAATTCGAAACCGAAGTCAAAAATCCAAAACTCAAAATGTCGGAGCGTCATGCGGTGCGTGGAGAATCACGATATGGACGCTTGCAAACAGTAACACGGCGAGAGAAAAAATGACTATTCTTGAAATGGGGCAGCTCGGGGCAGCAAGTGAAAATGGTTTCGAAAAGAAGACACTTTTCCGCAATAGAAACAACAAGTCTCGACACAGGAACTCGCAGGGAAAAGGAGAATTTTCTACGTGAACTTGTAAATCGGGTACAAAAGAAGATAAATTTACCCCCTGCAATTCATCCAAGCGAAGGGTCAATGAAAGCGGTTTTTAATTTGTCATTAAAAATTCGGTTAATTTAAAAATGCGAATGATTTTCGGGTTTTCGATGAAAAAAGAAATGAAGGTTACCTCCTTTTGGACGCCAGTCATTTAATTAAACATATTATATTATTAATTCTTAATGTACGTACCTTCACGAGCATTTTTCATGTCGCGAAAACTTTTCCCACCAAACACTTACTGAATGGGCAAATTGTAGAAAAATGTCCGCCATTTTGGGTCCGCCATTGTGAATGTTGGATTTTCGACTCCATTTTCGAAATTAGCGACCCCAAAAACTTCATGTGGGTACTCGAACAAAGTGAAATATCGAGATTCTGTGTTTTGGCCAGCTTTTTGGGATTTTGAACCACTGTGTCCCGTAGAGACTCTTCGGGATAGCCCTCACACTATGGTAATCCAAGCTTGGTACTTGAAATTTAGTTAGAATTATCTTCATTTTCAATAACTGGGAATTTTAATGAGATTGATACCAATTTCCACAAAATGAATGTTGTTACAACAATGGAACTGTTTGATTTCCGTAAACCAAGGCATGGGGGCAGCAATCAGAGGATCTGCGATTTCAAAGTTCAACAACCATATTTAACAGGGGTTTTCCTGCTTGGACATAGCTAATATTGGAGCTTCTTTAAGACGGATGAAATTCGAAAATACGTGTGCACAGAATATAATTTTTTGTTATTTCAAATAGGATTGGGGAAATTCAGTATAAAAGTAACGATAATATGTTATCTAATTTATTTGAATGCCTCTGTCGCTACGACAGTTACTGTAATTATTCTTCCGGCAGCTGCGTGTGACTTTGAAATGGATACAGTTGAAAAGGGACGATTCGTCACTGCATATCTCACTGGTAATTACCGGAAGATACATAAATTCAGGTGCATGTCTCAGTCCATTTATCTGCGGATTCTTACGAGATTTAAAGGGTCGTAGATGGATCCTAATATTATCATTATTTCTTCAGGGGTTTTGTGATTTATGTCAATCAATTGTGCCTACTTACTGAGCTATAATGGCCTTGAAGATAATATCTGTCGTGGCGTGAGTAATTTGATAATTATTTAAATAGTCAATATTATTATTATCAACTAATATTATTAGGATATAGGAAGATTAATTATTTGAATTTGAATTTTCTAGAGGAAGTGGACAACTTTTTACTGTGATTACCTACATGAGTGAATGCATTCCATCAAAGAGAAGAAAATCTCTCGTAACGTTTATGTAATCTTTCTGGATTTCAGGACATGCTCTTGCATCTGGTAAACACGAAGAAGCTAAGAAAAACTTCCACTAACGATCTTCTTACTCCTAAAATAATTTTAAAAACCCACTTTTAGGTTTGGTTTCCTCTCAATTTTCAGTACGGAAACAAATTTTTTTTTTCGCTCCTGGAATTCGTACGTTATAATTTGCTATTTATCTGTCTTCCTCATTGGAACCTGGTTCATTTTTTTCCCTGAAACACCTAAGTATTTGGCAGAAGTAGGATCAAGTGAACAATTTCTTCAGGTTCTAAGTAACATGTATGGACGAAATTTTGGGAAGCCAGGAAAAGAATTGTGGGTGGAAAAAATATTGCGAAAACAGGTTTAGGAACAAGTGTATTGAAGGAATTGAAACACTTTGAAACTACTTTCAAACCACCTCTCTTAAAAAATGAAATGTCCGCTTATATTTGCACAATTTCATGTGAAATTCTTTCTTCATATTCAATCAGGGTACATATACTTTTAATTATTTGAGGATCCAAAAATAAATGATCCAAGTTCTGAAAAAAATTCATGGATTGATTTACATTCTTATGATTAATTCTGCAGGATCAGCGACATGCCTCTGACTGTGACAGAACAATTGGAAATAGCGTTTTCATGAATAATTTATATATGCGCTGCCTGTTTTCCTTCTGTTTTTCCATTAAAATTTTTTGTCAATCGTTTGGGATACAAATTGTTTATAGGTAATAATGTTTTATCAAATGCTATCAATACCTTATTTAAATTATCCAGTCTAATTATAATTTTTACATTCTCATCGAAATGAGAAGGGATTGGTTTTTTGTCAAAATCGACTTTCGCGGAATTTATTGAATCTCTACGTTTTGAGACTTCCTGATTCCGAAAAAGTAGTTTTTAGTTCGTTTACCAGCTATTTTGTATGAAAAATCAAAGGAGAGGGGGGGGGGGGGGGAGTTAGAAAATCTTTTTGGACTTTTTTCCAAGACCCGAAAATTTCAGTACAATTTCTTTTTTTTGAAGATTTGTTAAACGTCGCATCTACAGCCAGGTAATTGGCGACGGGAACTATTGGGCTACGGATTCAGTTTATGGAATAAAATTGTACTGTATACATATAAATCCTACAACTTCTTATAGCATGTATGACACGGTCTTTCTGTGGGGTAGGATCGTTCATGAGGGCAAAGGTGGGGGAAGGGGGTAGAATGTGAAAGGAGGGTGAATCTGCCGAGATTAAGTGAGTTGTCGGGAGGATACAGTGGGTAGAAAGGAAATGGAAATCTGGGAAATTTCACGTCCCATCAAGAGGTAGCCAGTGGTGCAGCCTGTAGCTGCATTTATTCTTCTCAATCGGAAAAGTAGCTGGGGTAGGTGCTGGTTCCAGATGCGTTGATTTCCAGCATGAAGTCGCAATCTGAGGCCCTTCTTAACCTTCTGGTTACGACGTTCTGTGGGGTTGGCTCTTGGATGATATTCCGGGGTCGTCCAGAGGTCGCAGTTCCAACGGCGGCTAGCGTCCAACCAGGCGTGACTCGTGAATTAGCACCCGTTGTCACTCAGAAGGCGATGCAGGAACATGTGGGGCCGTATGTGTGCAGACGTTCAAGAACAAGGGCGATGTGACGTGGATGCTCATCCCAGGTGTTGGAGTAAACGATTATGTCGTCCAGGTATGCGATGCAAAAGTCACCCCAGTATCCCGACAGTTGGTGCCGCGTTAGACCCTGAAATGTTCCTGGAGCATTCTTAAGGCCGAAGGCCATTACCCAAAATTGTACTGTCTACCATCCGCGGGGGCGAACGCGGTATATTTACGGGCTTCCGGCGTCAAAGGGATTTGCCAGTACCCGCTTTTCAGATCCAGGGTGGTGAAAATTCTAGATTTCCCAAGATCGTTGAGGATCTCGTGGATCCTTGGCAAGCATTGTGGAGCATTCAATGTTTGCTCATTCAAGCGACGGAAATCTATACAGAACCGGTATGCCTCCTGCTGTTTGGTGGCGATCATGATTGCTGAGCTCCAGGGCGAGGTGGCTGGTTCTACGATTCCATCCGCTGGCATCTCGCGAAGCTGTTCGTATATGAACTTCTTCTTGATTTTCGAGTAACGTCGTGGAGCTTCTCGAAACGGCCGAGGGTTGGATAGCTGGATGTCGTGCTGCATGGCAGGAGTTTGGCGGAGTCGGCCACCCTGATGGAAAACGGAAGCATACAAGTGCAATGCTGACTTTCCGTAGTACCAATATATAAAATATCCATTCGGTATTCATGGTTGACATCGTGATTCTGTAACCAGGTTCGTCCAAGAGTGCTGTCCACCCGCATCTCGTCACTTGCAAAAAATAACCCTTGATATTCTTGTTCGCTCAGCCGTGGTGATAGGAAAAGACATCCTCGAAGTTTCATCGTTGTCCCATCAGCGGCAAGCAGTGCGTAGCCTGGACCTGGGCGCAAGCATTTTTTTCCTCTTCTGTAAGGATGTCGTATATTATGAAGTTTCCTGAAACACACGAGTCTGTTTCAGCTACGATTTCGCAGTTTCCTAGGTAAACGCGGGTACGTGGAAGATTTTGGTTTGCCGAGTAGATGGAGCCTAATGTTGGCTTGCATGTTGAGCCGGGGTGATCGTGACGTTGTTCTCGGCCCCCCGGTCTCGTCAGTTTTCTGACTGTGGGTTTGTTGTCCGGTAGGCTGCTAGAACTGGACAATCTCGGTTGGAGTGTTCGCCAGGGCAGAATCTGCAGTCTGGAGGTTGCCTTTCGCTGTTCCTCCGAACGAAAGGTCTGGTGGTGGTTTGCTCGGTTCCTCTTTTTTGTTCCGTTCTCTTTATGACGCGCAGTCTGCTTCGTCCCTTTCTGTGTCAGTCATCGTAGGGCACAGTCGTTGCGCCAGCAAGTATTGTTTTTGAAGAAACACTGCCACGCTTTCTGTTTACATTTGTTTCCTCGAATATAGCCTAGACCAAAGCTGCATTAATTTGGTGACGCTATCGAACCTGGTGAGGAGTTGTTCCTTGAATTTGTCCCAAGAGACAGCGAGACCCTTGAACGTCGTCCACCATGTGTTAGCTTCCCCCTTAAGACCCTTTTCGACCAGGCGACTCCATTGACTGGGATCCTTGTGGGTTTGAATGAAAAATCGTTCACAATCAGCAATGAACTTCCTTGGATCCTCGTAATCCTTTCCCGAGTACTCCAGTATCGGCGGTGCTGGCGACTAAAGGTGCGGATGAGGCTCATCAGATCTGGCGTTGACAGTTTGGGGTGAATTGGCGTCGTGGTTACTGGCAGAGGAAACTGGAAAACCCGCTGATGCGTTTGGCGAAGGAGAGCTGTTTATCGTAACAGGCAATGCTATGCTCACTGATGGTATGGATTGCCTATCCTGGCTCAGCGAATCCTGTTGTTCATCTTGCATCGGTGGTACCATATTGTTTGATTGGAAGGTCATATTAATATATTTATGAGGTCTAGGTAAGAAGTTGGGCGCCACTGGGTTTTTTTGTCCATCCCCAGAAGTGCAAAGGTGTAGGTTTTGTAGGCTGCTGGTGAAACTGTTGGATTGAAGATTGCGTTCCGTATTATTGCCTTGTGATTCCGATGCGACCTCGTTGATTCGTGTTTCAGCAGGTGACTCTCGAAGATAGTGAGATTGTGAAAGAACTTCTGCTTTGCTGACAATACTGCTCGAAGTTGGTGCCACTGCACGCGCTGAAGGCTCCGTCATTGTTCCGGAAAAACTGCCCTCGAAGCCTGAATCAACAGGTGGATTTTCTGATTGCCGAGACTCTGGTGCAGTGTGGGCATTCTTATTGATGCTGTCGTGCGGCCTCGAATCGTCGTGGATGTGAGTCGCACAGGGATTTGACTGCGAAGTCCGATGTAATGGGGGCTGCGCGGGATGCAGTGGATGATTGGATTGTGATGCTACGCTGGCTCTCTCAAGCAGCGAAATTTGGAAACATATCCCAGTAAGTTTGGTCCTAGCAGCAGCTAGAACTTATAGAGCCCCACGCTTGGGCCGCCAAATGATACGGTCTTTCTGTGGGGTAGGATCGTTCATGAGGGTAAAGGTGGCGGAAGGGAGTAGCTGACCTCTTCGGAGACGGTGCTCTTCACGGTCTCTGTGGTCGACTGGTAAAAAGCCTCGTTTTGACAAACGTCGCCGTTTACTGGGACGGGAACGTTGAAGCTGCTGGCGGCTTTCCTAACGAGCTGCCGATACCGGTCACGGTGGGCTTAGAACTCCGTCTCTGAAGGATCTTCCCCATAGATACCCTTCTTCATTTCCTCCAGTGTATATCGGGTTGAGGAATCAACACCGTCGAGATCGTCTTGCGGGTTCCAAATTAGGTGCCCGTCCAGGTCTGACGTTAGTACCGTGGCGCGGTTCTGGAAATTTGCCACCGGAATCAAGGTCTTCCTGGCCAGTGAGATCCTTGCCTTCTCCCAGCGGTGAACCTTCAGAGACTTTCTTTGGGAGGCCTTCCCACGCAACGAAAGGAGGTGAGTACTGGCTGAGTGGAGATGTTTTGAAGCTCGAAATTGGCACCTCTCGCTGTCGTTGATGGATTGTGGACGGCTCCATCTCCTGGTGAGCTTCCGTCTCACTGGCGGCGGGCAGAGCAGGCAAGCTTATAATGCTGGAATTATAGAGAGTTCGTATGGATGCGTCGTATCCGGTAGCTGAAAGCCGAGTGTCCAGACGTCGCTAGGGTGCGCTCCTTTATGCTCAGACCACGCTCCAGCTCGACCTGGTGGGAGGGTCGCGCTTTTGGTTCTTGACGAGATGGACATGGAAGTTGGCTCTCCGCGGTTTTTCGTGGTTCCCCCACTTTCCACTATCGTCGAGTGCGTGAACCAATAAAATCATTTGGGACCCTTCTCCTGTGCCTGCAGCCTGCTTACCCTGGCTCTCCTTTTCCCAGCGTTACATTTAGGCTTAATAACCCGGAATTGAACCATTTTCAAAAAGAATTCCTAACAAAATATAAAATGTAATTGGAGGAATACAAAAATGACTATTTGTTAAATACACTGTCAGAAATTTGAGAGCTAAAAATTTAATATATGGAATAGTGTAAGAAGGAGTATGACAAATAATATAT
>WSXT02051327.1:0-11744 GCA_011762715.2 Neuroterus valhalla
GGCGGTCTCGGGTAGATGAGGCAATGAACTTTCGAGTTCCAAATGCTGATAAATAATAATAATAATAATAATAATACGCGCTTTCTCCTCGCACGTTCTTTTGCTCTCTACCTGAGACTTTAATAGAAGGGATGGACAAGTGACAGATTCCAGCTCTTTGCTTTCTCCGTCGGCATCCCCGATTTATTGGTAATTGAATGTTACATATGCAATTTTCATTGCATACAACGCACAGTGAGCCGGGAGACCCGAAATCTTGGCCAAAACCAAGTATGGAATTGGAATAAATCGAGCTATTTATCATTTTATAGACACTTCAGAGTACTTAAAAATCGGTTTTTTAAAAGAGAATTACCTTTCGGTGTTACAGAATGGTATCTTGAACTTGAAAAAGCACATGAAATGAGTAATAAGAAGAATAATCCAATTCTAATGTATTTTTTAAAAATTTCATACTGTAAATTCTCTCTATTGTATTTTTGCATCAAGAAATGTTGAGAAAACACGGAAAAGGCGTGATGTCTGTCAAAAATTTGCAGATTTAACATTTTTTGAGTAATTTATTCAGGAAAAAAGTGACATTCTTCGAGTGTGCGCCATTTCGTTTCTCCGCACACCTAGGCTTCACACTCAAATGAGAAAAATGAGGTGACATTTTGTTTACTAGAATATGTACTTTGAGCCTGACCTGCGCCATTTCGCGCGTTTTCATTTGTTAAAAAAAACTTAATCTAATCGCAGCTGTGCGCATTCATTTATTCCCATCTGTATGGAGATATTCAATGCACTTGCCTACTCAATAAAATCTATGACTGAAATTTTAAAATAAGAACTATTACTAACATACAAGCATTACAAATAATTTTAGTATATTATTATTTGAATCAATATTGATAATATATAATTATCATACTATAATCGGAACATGTAACAAAGGAAATATTGGTTATAAATTGTTTTATATGTAATGGATAATATAGTCTAAATATTCAACTATGTAATAAATCATAAAATAATAATTGAGGAAAATACACATTACTATCGTATTATCTCTTCCTCAGAATATTCAGTATAAAAACCTTAAATGCAGTTAAATGTTACCGCGTAAAAATGTTAGTTCAACTGTCAACCACCAGACGGGTCAGCATTTTTTGTGTCTCACGAGTGAAATTCACGTCACTTCCACTTCCTGCCATGTCAAATTTTTTCAGATTGTGTATCTATGCTGTAAGAGCAAAGCACAATAACTTCTTCCAGTCCGATCATTCTTCGGGGAGATCATATATCGCTAGTGCGTAAACGGCGCGGCTTCGCCGCACCGTCTGCCCACTCCCGTGCATTGGGTCTCACAAGAGGGGGCGATGGTTGGGGCCCCCTCATCCCTACCTTTTTTTTTCTTTTTTTTTTATTCCAATCTATCTTCAGATGTCTTTTTGATACTCAATATGCAGGTTTGGAGGGGAGACTGGGGTATTATGGACCACGGTGAATCGCGGACCAGCGCAAGATTTTTTTTCCTTGTCCATGTAGTGGTCGTCAACTCCATATCACTGGCGCCAGGTCACCTCATGTTAGGTTAATGTTCCCTGTAGCACTCGACAAGTGCTGCTAGATTGGGGGATTCCCCTTAAAATTTGAGAGAAAACTTACTCGCCTGCGGATTTTTGGAAAATTTGAAGAAATTTAATGAAAATTTAAAGATTTTTTGTTCAAAGATATGTTCAAAAATTCGTTTGTAGCGTTTTATGTAAGTTTGATTCGAATGGAGTTTGACCAATCACATACTCGCTTGCGGTTGTAAGAAAGTACCTCATTGTTCAAGTCCATTTTATTTCGTCCTATCGTGGGTTTCGATCCTTCTGGTATTTTGGTCTGTTATGGTCTGTCAGTTCGACTTCGGCTGCGAAGTTGGAAGTTTGCTAACGCTTCGCTTCGCGTTCAAAGGTTTCTATCTGCAAAACACGCAGATAGACTCTTTTGCACGGGAAACACAACTATAGTCTCGCATTGCAGCTTTAAATTACCAAGAGTTGGTTTCATATTCGCTCTGTGGATAAGACTGTAGCGATGCCATTGGCGGTTTTCGGAACTTCCGGCTCGACAAATGCATAGGCAGTCATAGTGAAAAAAGTGTAAACAGTTATTTAAAAAAAAATCATCATGAGTATTCCAAATGGAAGTAAGTTACTCTAGCAAGATATCATTAAAATGTTTGATTATTCATGAAATACATGGACGAAATGTTACAATAACATTTTTGTACGATAATCATTGTGCACAACATAACCTCCAATTTTCAGAACCACTGTAAATCTATGACATTACACAAATCTGAAGTTGGCTTTTTCATAAAAGATTCCATTCAAAAATGTGACTATCGAGATAACAAAAAGAAGATAAATTGAATCGCGAATATAATGTAAGCAGTGCACATATTGGTTGCTAGGGGTGATGACATTTTTGAATGACTTGTTCTACGCAAAAAGCCAACTTCAAATTTGTGGGAGATTTGTCTCTGGGAGTTTTGTCCACTATCCGTAGGTTAAGACTTTTGAATCACAATTTACGTCAATAAAAAAGATAGAAATTAGTCTTTCAATTCTTGGAGAAAGGAGACTTATCGAACACATAACCTACGCTCGAATAATTTTGATGTCACTGGCGAGCCGGAAGTTATAGATTTCGCCATAGGAGGCGCTGCCTGTAAGATGTGCACGGAGCGAATAGCAAACTTTTCGTAGGAGCGTAGAACCCATCGAATGTTGATCTTTTGATGCCGGTGTTTGAAAGTTGCTATAGCGAGTAAATGTGACACGTGATCGTAAGTATTTTTCAAATTTTAATATATAAGAAATCATTTTATTAAGTACATAGTTCGTCATCAAAATCTACACCTACTAATAAATTTCATAGTAATACGTAAAATTTTGAAGAATTATCCAGTATACTCGCCGCGTTCCTTGTTGCAAAAACAAAACAGTATGTGCTCATGAAGCTGCTTATTAGTTATGAACCAGAATATTGTTCAAAGTATGTTATACTTATAAGACAGACATTAGGGCAACTCTTTACATGATATAAGAATAGGCAGGAGAGACTTGTGAAACAAAAGAAAAGTAAGTTTGTAACTTGAAATCGTAAGTTGAAGATGTCTATGTATATCGTAGGGATTAAATATTTATGATAAAAATATTCTTTGTGAAAAATTAATTTTGATATTTTTTCTTACATTTCTTACACATTCGGATTTAATTTGAATCTATTTGAAGGATAACCGTTTTGTAATGTTTCAAATTTTCCGCTTCAGCCCAACCTCCATGCAGTGCTGTCAAAGTTGGCTGCCTGCACGCGCAACGTAGGTTGATTACTCGCTGAAGAAGAGACATTGGCAGCACTGCTTCCATGTGAGGCTAGAGACAAGCCATATTCGTTTGAAATCAATTAATTAATTGTTGGTTGTTAGCATATTTTGACCTTCAATAGGTAATTTTAATGATGATACCGTTATAGAAGCCTTAAATTATGTTCTTGAAATTTGAAGTAATTTGAAGAAATTTCTCAAATCTGTTTGAAGATTCTTGAAGAATAATCGAAGAAAACTGAAGATTTTTTTTTCTTGACCTAGGAGCACTGCACTCGACTTTTTCACACGTAGCGTGATCTCGATTTCACAGGGAATAGAAATGTGAGGCTTTGTGATTTTGCTTTCTACTTTGTATATGGTTTATATTTACCACATTTTCCGAGAACCATCTCAGTTAAATATGTTCATAAGTTTCGTGGAACCTTATGCCTTCGAAACAGATGAGAGATTTTGCATGAGGTTTGCATCGTGTTACTCTTATGCTGCTACCTTGTGAAAACAGCGTTCGAGGAAATATGGACCACTTTTGTTGGGGATTTACGTAATTGGTTTTTTCGATAAAAAAAAAATACTTATAAAAATCAGGGAAAAAAATGCCAAAAAGGATGAACCGCCAAAATACCAACCATTGCAATGAGTGCGATTTAGCTGTTCACTTGGCATGCGCCAGAAAGACTGCAAGTTACTGGACTTGTGAACATTGCGTTTCGGACTGATTTTTATTGCAATTTCTCACTTCATTTCACTTTGTTTCACTTTGATAATAATCTTTATGTCATTTTGGATTGAGAATGAAGTTTTGTCTACCACGCCTTTTGATTTTCAATCGATATAAAAAGTGGTCCGCCATTCCCCGAGATTTTTCAAAATCGTAAAAACACCATTTTTGGGCTAACAAGGGGAACTCGTGTAATGTCATTTGAGTTGACTTCTGAAAACGGGCTAATTTAATAGTCCAAATACACATATAAAAAACCCTGCAGCCTTTTTCCCAGTGGGCCTCCGTTAAGGTGCAAAATGATTATAAAAATCTTACTTTTTAGGGATCCCACTAGTCATCTTTCTAAGAGCGACTAGAATACCAGACCTGAGTGGCCTAGAGGTAACGTACTGGCTTTGCGATCCGGCAGTCGCGGTTTCGATTCCTCGCGGGAGCAATTTATTTTTTCCTCCCATTTGCTTTGTATTTATATATTGAATTTATCTATATAATAAATCATAAACAAACAAATGAATGAATTTAAAAAAGGTTTTCAGCGGAGAAAATATAAATTTATTCAGGTACAGTAGCAAAAAAATAAAAAAAAATAACATACGCACCAATATAAAATTGAACAATATTTTTGAATATGTATTCAAAAAGCCTTATCCTACTCATTAACAGTTACTCATTAAAATTTTTCGCAATGTGAATCAAGTGTCTTCCCCCCCTTCCAATGTTTTTACGATAAATACCACCCTTCTGACTGTGCTTTTAATGAGTAGGATAAGGCTTTTTGAATACGTGTTCAAGAATATTGTTTAATTTTATATTAGTGCTTACGTTATTTTTTTTTTATGTCTTTGCTACTGTACCTGAATAAATTTTAGTTTCCTCCGCTGAAAACCATTTTTATTTTCATTTATTTGTGGGTTTATGATTTATTATATAGATGAATTCAATAAATAAATAAACACGAAGCAAATGGGAGAAAAAAAATTGCTCCCGCAAGGGATTGAAACCGCGTTGACCGGATCGCACAGCCAGTACGTTACCGCCAGGCCACTCAGGTCCTGTATTTTAGTCACTCTTAGAACGATGACTAGTGGAATCCCTAAGCAGTAAGATTTTTATAATCATTTTGCACCTCAACGGAGGCCCACTGGGAAAAACGGCTACAGGGTTTTTTATATGTGTATGTGAACTATTAAATTAGCCCGTTTTCAAAAGTCAACTCAAATGACATTACACGAGTTCCCCTTGTAAGTGATATAACTTGTATGATTTAATACAATTTGACTGAACTTCTGTGACTCAAAGAGAGATCACTTCTCGTACTACCAATTCAAGCTTTGGCATTTTCAGAAAAAGTCATTTTTCGCGAGCTGAGAGCAAAAATCGAATTGCGGTCCATAATACCCCAGTCTCCCCTACTTTGATGATTTAAAATTGTATTTAATTTCCATTTAAAATGGCAAAATTTTCTAAGCGAGAGGTCATCGACTTGATTTTGCAGAAAGGCAGTATTGACTTGGTCGTCGATCACATTATCCGAAACTCAATAATCCAGCACCCCATTTTGTGAGAGGCAAGAGACCTGCATTTTTTAAGAGTTTGGATTTTAATTTTTGTAACTACAAACCATGCCATATTGAGTCCGCCATTTTTCATTCGTAATTTTCGACTACATACTTATATTCAGCAACCCCGAAAACCCCCGAATAACTATTCTTAGTTGATTCCTCATATTTCCCAAAATCTTCGCAGCCATATTGAGTCCGCCATTTTCAATTTTTTACTGCATATTCGTAATCAGCGACCCCGAAAACCCTGAGTAACTATTTTTAGTTTATTCCACATATTTTCCAAAATCTTCGCCACCGTAATGAGTCCGCCATCTTGAATTTTGGATTTCCAACTGCATAGCCGTAATCAGCGACTCCGAAAACACCCGAGCAACTATTTTTAGTTGATTCCATACATTTTCCAGAATCTTCGACGCCATATTGAGTCCGCCATTTCGAATTTTGAATTTTTAACTGCGAATTCGTAATCAGCGACCACAAAACCCGTGTATAACTATTTCTCTCCGAATCCGTAGACTTATTGAATTTTGGCCAAGATTTCGGGTCTCCCGGCCCACTGTGGAACGGAGAAACACGTTTCACATTAAAAACGTTTTGGTCTAAAAAAAATGATATTTTCCTACTTTATGAAGTCCGAACACGTTATAAGGATATTCGAAGTTGAATTAATGTAAACTTCAAGGAATATGGTTCAAAACTTGCGGAAAATTTTAATTATTGGCGATCAGAATTGAAATACGATTTGTTACCTAAATTTCTGATAATCCCATCAAAATTAAAAATATTCCATGCATAAGTTAATGAATGATGCTTTAATTTAATAAAAATTCAAAGTATATTGTATATTTCAGTGACACCATTTGAGATAGAAAATGCTGTTGGCCTTAGGATGTACCATGCAAAACAGCATAGCGTTATCACATTCTATCCAGGCCGTTGTATACAAATGTTTCCTACATAATAAAAAGTTTCGAGATCACAGGATTTTCACATCTCTGTAACCATTCCAAAAAGGTTCCTGAGTTTTTCAGGTGTTTCACGGAATAGTCGTACGCGAACAGACAAGTGGTAATAATTTCTTGAGAAAATCAAAGGTGATGTTCCGTATAATATTATCATGGTGTCTCAGCACAAGGCTCGTATGTATGGAAAACCCTAAGCGTAGCACTTTAAGAAAATCACGGCCTGTACCTTTAATTGCTCGATTATCCAGTATTACCCTGTTAGAGAATATTGCCAAGGTGCTATACGAAGCTATTTAGGTAACGTCCTGGAAAATAGCTTCGCTGTCTCCAACTGATAACTTCAAGGTACACCTGTACAACACACAAAACATGGATGCAAACATGCTCAATTTTAAGTGAAAGTTCAATTATTAACCTTCAAAGATGCATTTGCAACAAAATTGTCGAATTTCCGAACTCAAGAGATTAAAAAAACCTCTGAAATTCCGAAAAAAGTTAAGTTTTAAAAAGAAAGTTGAATTATTATCCTTGAAGGACAAATTTTCAACAAAAAAAAAAAACAATTCCAATAGAACAGTTAAGTTTTTAGGCAAAACGATGTCTTCAAGCAGAACAGAAAAATTTCCAACCTAATTTTTGAACTTCCAACAAGATAAATCAATTCTAACCTAAAAAGATGGATACAAATCAAGCGACTGATTTTTTACCAAAGAGACGAATTTCTTACCAACTGAATCTAGCCTCGACCAAATAGTTAAATTATTGTCATATGTTACCTTATTTCTAACTAAAAATGGAATAATTAAATTTTCTATTACAAAAATCACCATTTAAAAAATTATCAATCAACTACATTAATTTTCCACCAAAAATGTGAACCTTGAAGAAAAACATTAGGAGCAAAGTGGTTCCTCTTTCGACCAAGGAGATAAATGTTCAATCAATAAAGATCCATTTTCAATTGAATGTAGCCGAATTTTCAACAACAGCAAAAAATGACTTTCCTACCAAGAAGGTTTATGTTCTAAATGAAGAGGAATTTTCCATAGAACTGTGGAATTGTGAAGCTGCATTTAAAATTCAAACTCAAACTTGAGATTTCTAATTGACAGTATAATTTTCAACCTAATAGTTGGATCTCTTACCCAAAATAATAAAATATTTACCATAAAAATTTGAATTGACAACCAAAAATTCGATTTTCAAACATATAGTGGAGTTTTTGATTGAGATTGTGAATCTGGAACGAACGAGAAAAATGTTCATAAAGTTATTCAACTTCGAAAATTATTATTATTATATGGTGCTAATTATGATTTTTTTCTGCAGTTTTTTAAAATGCAGATTGTTTCAAATACATGAAATACTTCTCCATACTGATAATTATATGTTTATTTGAATTGCTTAAACAATTTATTATTGTTCTTAGCAACTTTCTCTTAGAAGAGGGTTAGACAGTCATGGTCTTTTCTGAATTTTCCAACTTATTTTCAACGTTCTAGATAGATTGATGTAATAATCGATTAAAGCAAACAAAAATAATTTTGTATACAATTTATTATTAATTCCAACAATATTCCCATGGAAAATGCTACAAAGTTGCGGTTTTTTCTAAAATTTTTAATTTTTTGTCCACTTATCATTTTAATTAAGTAATTATTCAATTTAATTTACTAAATTAATTGTTCAAACAAATTGCAAATGTTTATAGCTATCTTCTTCGAGATTAATACAACATTGTTGCGGTGTTTTCCTTAAATTTTCAACTTCTTATCACTTTTCAAATAGATCAAAGTAATAATTAATTCATGTCAGAAAAACAATTGTTTGAAAAATTTATTATCATTGCTAATAATATTTTCTTCGTTTAATGATAGAAAATTGCGGTTTTTTTCTAAATTTTTAACTTTTTAACTACTTTTCACTTAGAGTGAGTTAATATTTAATTAAGGAAGAATAATTGTTTTAACAAATTATTATTATTTATGGCTATCTTCTCTTAGGAAAGTGCTAAAAAATTGTGGTTTTTTCTAAGCGCCTAAGCTTTTTTCCACTTTTCACTTAGTGAAGTAGTAATCAATGCGAGTTAACAAATATGCTTATTCACACCATTTATTATGTTTCATAAACATTTTCTCTTAGATACGTGCTAGAAATATTGTGAAATATTGAAATATTGAAGTATCAAATATTATATTTTAGAATAAAAATTCATATTTTTAGGTTTAAAATTCAACTCTTTTGTTGGAAGTTGAACTACTTTCTCAAAATTTCAAGTTTCAATCATCAAGCCAAGAGAATATGATTAGGAATGATAATAGTTTGTTTAATCAATTATTTTTCAAACATAAATTTATTATTACTCTTATCTAATTGAAAAGTGATGAAAAGTTAAAAATTTCAGGAAAAAACCGGAACTATGTAGTATTAATCTAGAAGGATATAGCTAGAAACATTTACAATTTGTTTAAACAATTATTTTTAGTAAATTGTATAATAACTTGCTGTAAGTGAAAAGCGGTCAAGAAGTAGAACATTCCAAAAAAACCTCAATTTTGTAGAATTATTTTAAGAGAATATTTTTATACTCAATAACACATTGTTAAAAAAATTGGTTTTGTTAACTTTAACTGATTAGTACCACGCTTCAACTGAAACTTTAAAAATAAGTTGAAAAATTCAGTAAAAACCTTGACTTTCTAACCCTCTTCTGAGAGAAAGTTGCTAAAAACAATAATAAATTATTTAAACAATTTATATAAACATCTAATGATCAGTATGAAAAAGTATTTCATGTATTTGAAACAATGTGCATTAAAAAAACCGCAAAAAAGTCATAAGTAGCGCAAAAAACTAGAAAAATCATTTTCAAAAATTACCACCAAAATAAAAATAGGCAGGCTGAATGGAAAGGCAGCCTCAAAAAGCTCTTCCTTTTCCTAGTTAATCTTTCGTCTTTTTTCCATGTTCTCAAAACACAATAAATTATTATGCTATATTATTATATAAAGCGCAATATATATTTGAGTCATTTCTCAACGTAACATTAGTGCTCAATCAACATCTTTTTCAAGGTAAAAAACCCTTCATAAGGTAGCAGCCCATAAGTTCAGTTGTTTTTTGGGATTTCAACAGAAGCATTGAAGAATGTTTGTACCAATTTGTTCTCTGGATGCTTAATCTTTTTCAACTTTTAATATATAGGATTGTTAGATGTTGACTCGATTGTTGGACGTAGAAAGGAAATTCTAATTTGGTTCTTGTCCATTTCTGATTTTTAAAATTTTCATTAATAAATAATCCAGACGAAAAATTCTGGCTCAAATAATTCTGAAGAACTTTCTATTTCAGTATTCTTCTTTGAGTCTTCGACATTTTTAACAAGCCTCGCGTACTTTTTGATGAATTTTCTTAGTAAGCACAAGTCTTGCAAACATCTGGTACCCCTTCCTGTCTCTGGATGTCGCACATTTTTTGTTAGACAAACGTGCATTGCTGAAGAAGATTGAAATAAGTCAAGCCTTTCCCACACTATGCTCTCTTAGACAGGGAGCCTCTGCCAAGAATTTCTTTCTTTTCCCTCATTTTTTGTTCCCAAAGTGGCATACATTTTCCAAAGAACCGTTCTCATTGGTACGTGGGTCTTGCTCGTTTTTTATTATCACGTTGCGCTCCAGAGACCAGAGTTCCAGCATCATTCTCTCTATGAAGTCCACATGTTTTGCAGACTCCGAAGCGTATGTATGCTATGAACATCGAGGTCGCATCGTCTCCTCTGTCATTTAATGCGTAATGCGAAACGTCTGAAAACCTGAATTTGAAACATCATATTAGGTTCGTACCCATGTCCAGGGGGCGTATCTAGAAATTGCAACCAAGCGTGGCTACGGTCGACAGATAAATCTCTGGACATAGGAAAAATTGCATACGGCTGCCTGCTTACGTTACCCTCACTGCCCGGTTCCCCTCTTGCACCCGAGTGTTCATAAAAGACTAATGCTTTGAAACATCCTTAGTGGGGAGTTGATTCGTGACAAGTGAGATTTAAAGCACAAAATATGACATTTTCCACGCGAAACTTCTATACTAGTCTGGAAAAAATACCAGAAAAATTTTCCATCAGACTGGTTCTGCTCACAACTCAGCCTCAAAAAACATCCCTTAAACGAGTAGTAGCGGTGATTTCTGGTTATTATATACGCAAGGTTACTTCAGAGAACAAAAACGATGAGATGAAAATATTTAGAATTGAATTCGGAATAAAAAAGGTCCCAAAGAGTGTTTTGGCGTTGGCGTAAAATGTATTCACGCACGCGATTTGTGGTCCATAACGTATTAACAAATGGTTTCTAAAAAAAATGCATCCCTAAAGATTTGTAGAGCAGAAGATTTCTTTCCAGGCCTATCCCACTTATCTTGGCTTGATAGTATTAGTCGGAAAATAAACTTTCTTCTGTTGTTGATAAAATTTCAGACATTGCCAGGGCAAGTCCCATAGTATATCATGGGCTTTTCATAAGAATTTTAATTTGCAAATGAATATGTCGCTCATAATAATGGGCCTAATCCTCGATTAGATCTTCTTGATTATCAGTGAGTTCTTCTCCTGCATTGAGACAACCTCGATCTTGGTAGTTGAGGCACATAACTGAACATAGTAAACCAGACCTCGCGCCTTCATATCGCTTTCCACACCTCATTTTGCATTAGCAAACAATCAAATCCATAATGCTCGGGAAAGCTGGTGCTTCTATTGTGTAAGCGGGTGATATGATATTTCTTTTCAAACCTTCTCTTCTGGGTGAAGTTCATACCTCGTCACCTTTGAATTTGATGAAAGGCACGATAAGAGTGTTGACGAGCAGTGGCATGGGAAGGCGGAAGTCGGGACATAAAGAAAGCATGACTGGACTTATCCATAAATTTGTCAAGAATTAAAAAACAAATCTATAATTATTCAAACAAATTGCAGGAGATGGAGCTCCTAATCATACCAAATTGAAGCATTTCCCCACAGCTGGAACTTCATTATGTGCCATTAGACACATGTGCCATGTTTTCCATGATCTAAGAAAGAGGACGTAGGATCACACCCGCTGAATGCGTAAGCAAATAGAACAAGTTCCTTG
>WSXT02051337.1:0-12957 GCA_011762715.2 Neuroterus valhalla
AAAATTCTCATTTTCGTTAATATTTTTGAATTTTGAAAATGCCACAACTCTAACAATTTTGTTTTTATCAAAAAAAAATCATAAGGATAAATTGTTTCATTTTTCGATTTTTCGACAAAATTCAAAAAGTTGCATTAAAGATTTTGAACGGCTTCCAAGAAGAAACCTTTTTTTCCTCCTGATTTTTTTTCAATTTTGCGTTATTTGGCTGGAAATTCCCATTTTCGTTTATATTTTTGAATATGAAAAATGCCACAACTCTGACAATTTTAGTTTTATAAAAAAAATAATAAAGATAAATTGTTCAACTTTATACTAGAGTGGATCGAAAAACGCGTTTTTTTCTATAATATAGTTTTAATAGCGCGGCAAACTTGCGCATAGGCGTCATTCAAAAGGAAAACATGTTTTTTTTTTAATTTTTCCAAAATTTAAAATCCCGCAAAAGGCCGAAAGTTACCAAAAAAACCAAATACCAGCAATTTTAAAAAATTTACAAAAATTTCAAATTATTATTAAAATGAAAAATACACATTTTATGGGTTTCGGAAAATGTTCCAAAACCGTCGAAAATCATGAAATATCGTTTTTTCACAAAACAACCTGCAACTTTAGGCCTTTTGCCAAAATTCAGTTAGAGTGATGGGTCTAATTATTTTTATATGCAATAAGGACACTCTTAATAAATTTCTTTTCACTATTAAAACAGAAAACGTTTTTTGTTTGCAATTTTTGTATAGTTTTGAAAATTACTGGTATTTTTACTTTTTTGGTAACTTTAGGCCTTTTGCGCGATTTCAAATTTTGCAAAAAAATTTAATTTTTTAATTTTGTCCTCCATAATGACGCCTATGCGCAAGTTTACCGCGGTATTAGAATTGTATTATGGAAGAAAAGCGTTTTTCGATCCACCCTACTTTTTACCTACTACAAGAAACCATACTTACGATTTTTGAGTATTGGAAAAAAAGTCCAAGAAATTTTTCAAAATGCTCCCCCTCTTTCATTTTTTATCCAAAATAGCTGGTCAACACGGTCGTATACACAGGGCCGGGGGATCTGGTGGTGGGGGATGTTCCCTAACGTAAGCCAAAAAGTTTCGCAAACGGGCAACTGAGTGTAGTGGCGCATATGTCGAGTGCTCCAGGATTTAAAAATGAAAACCAATCACGGTCATCTAACCCACGATCTAACCCAAGTGAACCGAAGATGTCTTAAGACGAAGTGTCAGCAAAATTCACACAATAATAAAAAGACTTGCAAAATGCCTAGTTGTTCTGTGCCGAATTGTGAGACAAAAAAGTCAAGATTCGAGGGCAAAAGATCAACTTTTAAAGTACCGAGTGATATTTTCGTACGAAAAGAATGGGAACCGTGTGGGCGTGAACTTTTTTCGTTCGAAGGCGCGGGTTTCTGAAAATCATTTTTCGGAGGGAGATATCATCCGAATAAATGTAAAACGTGATTGCAAAGGGTGAATTATTTTCCGTGCCCCATTACAATACCCTCGTTTGCGAAATGGTGACATTTCTTAAAATTTAAATTTTCAATTGAACCACCACGTTCAGCACTCTACTATTACGCCACCACTGGAAGTGGCAATTTTCTGAAAGAACCAGAAGCTTCAATAAGGAAACATCCCCCACCACGAGAGCCCCCGTGCTGGTCAACGAAATCCACTTGTCTTTTTGGTCCCTCGAAACGGGTGCCAAAGCGCGATCGAATATGATCATTCTTTCGAAATTTATCGAGTTCATAGATTATTTTTCATTATTTTTGTGCGATAGAAATGGAAGTTTCGTTGTTTCGAGAAAATTTAAAAAGTTGAATTGACGATCTTGTACGGCTCCCAAAAGGAAACGTTTTGGCTCTCTGTTTTTCTTTTCAATCTTGCGTTATTTAGCTAAAAATTCTCATCTGCTTTTATATTTTTGAATTTTAAAAATACCATAACTCTGACAATTTTGTTTTCATCCAGAAAAATGATAAGGATGAAATGTTTCACGTTTCACGTGTCAAAAATGTGTGCTAAAGGGCAATCCAGACGGATTAATCTTTCAAAAGTTATAGATCATACAGACGACAACGACGAAGACAACGTCAACAGACAGACAGACACTAACGTAAAAATCTGCCCGCTGCGCGGGCACATTCTCATCGCGCGTTCCGCGCGCGGCTCGCTTCGCTCGAGAGTTTGAGCACGCCTACGGCGCGCGTTTTTCGGATTTCGCGCTTCGCGCTGAATGGTAATCTCACCTCGCGCTCTTCGCTTGTTTAGGAATTAACCTCGCGCTACGCGCTCAGCCTTTGTACCTCCCTACAGGTGTATAAGAAGTTTTTGAAACTCAAAAGCGAAATTCCAACTACTTTCATTCGATAAGTATGAATTCTCTTTCGCCAAAGCTTCTCCGGCTTTACCGAATACATTCTCATCGCGTGTCTTGTGCTGCGCACTCGATCAAAGTTTGTCCAAAACGGAAGGAAAGTTTTGTTGTCTAATTCCTATCAAATGTTTTGTAGTTTTTCTAGAAATTCAATTTTTAATTTGCAATTTAATTTTTTACGATTGAAGAAAAAAGTACGCGTCCAATGGGAGAAATTATAGCAAATTAACAGATATTTTTCGTATGAACAACTTTTCTCTATCAATCTTTTGTGTATGCCTTAGTCATTTTCTCAGAATTTTTATTATTTCATTTTTATAGTTATTTTTGCGGATTGAATTGAAAACTACATATCCTGCTAAAGAAGTTAATAAAACATTTGAAGATATTTGCCTGGTAAAGAACTTGTGTCTATTTGATTTTCCCTGAGCTTGTGTCAATTGTCGAATAGTTCATTGTTTTAATTTTTTATATGATTTTTTTATAAATGAAGGAAAAACTACTTGTCCTATCAAAAAGTTAATTTTACCAAATTTGTGTATCTTTTCTTGGTGCACAATTTTAGTTCATTTATATTTTCACGTACCCTACATAGTTTGACCAAAAAATTTAGTCTTTCTATTCTTCATTATTTTTTGTACACCCAAAATTTGAATTTTATATTTTTTGAGAAAACTCGAAAAGTTGTAGGGATCATTCTGGAGTGCTCTCAAAAAGAAACATTTTTTTCTCCAAACTTTTTTTCATATCTTGCTTCGTTTGGCTAAAAATTCTCATTTTCGTTTATATCCCTCAAAATGAGTGCCAAAAAACGATCGTATATAATCATTCTTTCGAAAGTTATCGATTTCACAGATTATTTTTCATTATTTTTTGTGTGATCAAAATGGGATTTTTCGATTTTTTGAGAAAATCCAAGAAGTTTCATTCACCATCTTGTAGGGATCAATTGTTCCACTTTTTATGTGCTACAAGAAATTGTACTTATAATTTTTGAGTCTTGGAAAAAAAATATTAAAAAAATGTTTAAAATGCTCCCCCTCTTTGATTTCTCATCCAAAATAGCTGGTTAACGAACTTGACCTGTTTTTTTGGTCCCTCAAATGGTGTGCCAAAGGGCAATCCAGTCCGACCAGTCTTTCAAAAATTATGGAGTATACATACACCAACGACGACGACGACAACAGACAGACAGACACCAACGTAAAAACAACTTTTTCGTAATCAGGAGGTCTCAAAACGCGGAGATTTCATAAATTCTGCGAAAGTCGATTTTCACATAAAATTAATACCTTCTCATTATGATGAGAATGTAATAATCTGTGAACTCGATAACTTTCAGATGAATAATCATATTTGATCCTACTTTTGCACACGTTCACAGGGACCTTAAAGACAGGTCAAGTTCGTTAACTAGCCTTTTTCTATCAACGATTATGGTTTGAGCCATGAAAATAAAATAATCAAGAACCAAAATTTTCATTTTGTGAGCAGTCTATGAGAGATAAGGAAAAAAGTAAAAGTATTAAAATTGTTTATCTAAAACATTTCCAAAAGTTTTTTCTCAATCATTTTTCGATAGGGCTTGTAGTTTTTGTTTTTCTACAAGAATAGTCTAAAAATAAAAAATTCCAGTTGAAGAACAAAATTGTTCTTTGAAAGAACATCTGTAAATTTTGTTTAATATAATTTTTTCATCAGATGCATAGTTTTGTCATTAATCCAAAAAAAAACATTTCAAATAAAAAACAAGTTTCTAGCAAAACTTAACGAGATACAATGAAAGTTTTGAAAAGGAAAACTGTTATTTTTTTATGTGATGCGTGGTTTTTGTTTTAATTGTAATAATATCAATATTGGAAATAGACTAATTTTTTTTTAACTAAACAAGGTTCGAGGTATATAATAATATCATATAGATTTGATGCATTAGAGTTAAACGTATGATAGAAAAATTCGCGTTTCGGACAGATTTTGATCGAGAGCGAAGCACGAGACACACGATGAGAATGTATTCGTTAAAGCCGGAGAAGCTTTACCAAAATATAATCCATAATCAGCAAATACAGAAGCCGGCATTCTACTTTTCAGTTTCAAAAGCTCTATATACAGTTGTAGGGAAAGATAAAGACCAAGCGCGTAGCGCGAGATAAATTCAAAACCGAGCGCGAGACCCGAAAGACAAACGCTATCTCTTACTTTTCTCCACATAAAAGTATCTTCGCTTTTGTCTCTTAAAATCAAAATGAAGATAGTTTCAAAGTTGTTTCTATACACTCTCAACAAGAAAAAGAAGGCAAAAACGAAATAAAGTGGTAGTGTAGAAAAGAGAGGAATTCAGGGACCTTGCGCCATTGCATAGAATGCTGAGAAAATGGTAAAGACCATTGTAACTGGGTTTAAAAAAGAGACAACAATGGGGGTGTGGAAGCAAGATACGAGACAGGACACGCGCACACTAATAAGCTTTAACGTGAGATTAAAATTCATAATACTCCGTGAGGCTGTGGTCGGCCGTTTGTGCTGGGGCTGCTGAATGCTGGTACCTATAGGTTGGATCACTTACAGCGAGAGCAGGAAGTACCTAAGGCCGACAAGGGGCTTTAATGTAATAATTACCATTAATTATCCTCGATCCTTCTTCCTACCTGCTTGCTTCTGACCCCACTAGGTGCCGTTTAATGCTCTCCGATATTGCACTTGTGAATTTTGCGAGTACCAGTCTTTCTGACGAGAGACTAAGAGAGTGCAGGAAATTGGAAAGGGGCAAAGTGGCAACTGCGGACCTGATAATAGGTAAAATTATATACCGATTTTCAATAACAATAACATCACACTTAGGGAACAGGATTTCATGTTAAATTATTCAGAGACGTGAAGAATCGAAGGGTTTTTAATAGCGCGACAGCTATAAGAATCTAATTTTTTGCAACACATAAAAGAAAGTGGTGACACTCTGTATCTGTAAAATCTGAGCAAAGTGTTTCCACATAGCTTTCCGTATGTTCCTCAATGCTAATCTCACAATAGGAAAATATGGTTACACACACTGGTAAACGATTGACTTTTTTTAAATACCTGAAGCCAAACTCGTCCAATTTTTGGGAGAACAATTTTTCTAATGGTTGAGACGGAATTTTCGATAAGCCTATTTAGAGGATCGATTTGGCTAAACCACAGCTACTCGATAAACGCTGGCGGTCACATAACTGCCAGTTTCAGTCACGACATGCCATGAATAAGTTCCTGTTTCACCAGACCTCAAGCCAAAACCGATCCCAGAGCTCCACACAAAGCCCAAAGCCCGAGGCGGAGGATGTCGTCAGAACACGCGTGGTCGTATCAAGTTTTAGCTATTCCAATATGCACCCCTTCAACCAAACGACTCACCCCATCTCTCTTCAACTTCATGACCGACAATGACTAACCAAATTTATCATGCACGCACTCAAACATTCGTCTCCCACCCATTTCCTTATCACGCGCGTAGTAAAACTTAAATATGTATGACAGGGGTTGAGTTACAAATTTAAAAAATATAGGAGATGAAAGCTTCATTCGAGTTACAATTTGGACCGGGTAAAAAATATTTTGATCGTATCGTTTCGAACATTTAGTTTTCTTTCATTGCTTTATAACGTATTTATAGTAGTAAAAATGATTCATAGTTAGGCATTACAATTAGTTCACACCCCTCGAAATATTAGTTCCCTTCTTCTAATTATATTTACGATACAAAGACAGAAGGCATTTTTTCCATTGAAACTTCGGAAACGTGTTTTCTGATTAGGTATGTTATTTCAGTAGTAACAGCGATTATTATTTGGACAACTAGTTTACTTGCTGCGAACTATTTGTTTCATTTGAGTGATTTTTTTTATTATCCTTTTTACGGAGACAGGAGAACATTTTTCTAATAGAACTTTAGGGAAGTCTTTAAACATTCTCATTCTGGATGAGAAAGATGCCCTTTAGCACACATTTTGAGTGACCAAAAAGACAGGTGAAGTCCGTTAACTAGCTATTTTGGATGAAAAATCGAAGAGGGGAAACATTTTGAGCACTTTTTTAGATTTTTTTTCCAAGACTCGAAAATTGTAGGTACGTTTTCTTGTAGTAGGTAGAATGTGAAACAATTTATCCTCATGATTTTCATTTATGAAAGCAAAAGTGTCATAGTTGTGAAATTTTCAAAATTCCAAAATATAAAATAAAATGAGAATTTTCAGCCAAATAACGCAAGATTGAAAAGAAAGTCAGAGAGCAAAAACGTTTCTTTTCGGAAGCCCTGCAAGATCGTGAATACGACTTTGTGAATTTTCTCAAAAAATCGAAAATTCCATTATCGATCGCACAAAAAATAATTATAAAAAATCTGCCCGCTGCGCGGGCACATTTTCTTCGCGCGCTTCGTACGTGGCTCGCTTCGCTCGCAAGTTTGAGCGCGCCTAGGGCGCGCGTCTTCCGGACCTCGCGCTTCGCGCTCGATGGTAATCTCACCTCGCGTTCCGCGCTCGGTTATGAATTTACCTCGCACTACGCGCTCGGCCTTTGCACCCCCCTACAGTTGTATAAAAAGGTTGTAAAACTGAAAAGCGAAATGTCGACTACTTCAATTTGATGAGTGTGACTTCTCTTTTGTTAAAGCTTCTCCGACACTAACGAACACATTCTCATCGCGTGTCTCGTGCTGCGCACTCGATCAAAGTTTGTCAAAAACGGTAGAGTTGTTTTGTTGCTTAATTTTTTCCACATGTTGTGTAGTTTTTTTAGAAATTCACTTTTTTTATTTTTAATTTCATTTCCTAATATCGAAACAAAAACTACCCGTCCAATGGAAAAAATTATAACAAATTCACAGATATGTTTCGGGTGAATATTTTTTCTCTGTCAATCTTGTGTGTAGGCCTTAGTCATTTTTCCAAAAATTTTATTTTTATGTTCATTTTTCCTCATTGAAATGAATTCATTTTATGGCTTTCTATAAATAGCAAAAACTACTTTTTCCATCCAGAAGTTACTTTTACCAAATTTGTAGATCTTTTTTGTTGCACAATTTAAGTTTATTCACATTTTTCCGTACCTTAGATGGTTTGACCAAAAAATGAATCTTTCTATTTTTCATCATTCTTGTGCGACCAAAATTCAATTTTTCGATTTTTTGAGACAATTCAAAAAGTTGTGAAGATCATCCTGGGGGGCTGCCGAAAAGAAACATTTTTTTTCTTCAAATTTTTTCATATCTACTACCATCGAGGGCGAAGCGCGAGATCTGAAACTCGCGCACCCTAGGCGCACTCAAACTTGCGAGCGAAGCGCGCGATGAGAATGTCCCAGCGCAGCGGGCAGATTTTTTCAATTCAAAATGAAAGTTTCCATCCCTCCTCAAAATGCAAATGGATGTATATTTATTATGGGTCCTATTGAACAGGGTTTGTCCTCAGTAGTACTTCGAAATTTGAATGATTCGTAAGTAGTAATGACGTGCTATAGCGAGCCATAAGAGTAAGTGCCTCTAAAACTCAAAAAAAGAATATATATGCTCCAAGAACTGTACATCGAAACTTAAATCTTGAGTACTAACACAAATTGAACATAATTTTCAGAAGGGTCACTACTTCATATTTCAAATTGAATGTTGAACACCAAAACAGATTGAATGTATTTTTTAGAGGCGTCACTATCTTGAGACGTTTTTTTCATAAAATATGTTTGGTAGTAAGAACGATTTATAGTGAGACATTTATTTTAGTTAACTTGCTCCGAACTATTAGTTTCACTTTAGTGCTGTTTGACTTTATCTGCGATAAGGAGAAAGAATATATTTTTCTCAAAAAGACTTCAGGAAAGCGTTCTTGATTTCAAAAACGAAGTTGTAATCTCTTTCAGAAATACGAAGAAAAAACTTCTTTTTCGATACGCCCGATGAAAAAATGTCCGCCCTAAACTCTACAGGATTTGAATGAGTCGCAAGTAGTATCGATGCGTTATAGTCAGCCACTGACTCTAATTTCGAGAATCCTCGCGTTATTCGGATCTCGCGCTTCGCGCTTCCATGCTTGATTCAGTTGACAGTGTAATGCACACACAGAGTTGCAAATAATGCAAAACTGCTCAAAACCTCTGCTTCCATCAGGGACATGACACGATTATTATGATTATTATTCCCAATTTGACTCAGCAGGGAAAATAGGAACCTCTGGCGCTGATCGCCTTTCCTCCAACTATCCTGTTTGAATTTAAAAAGACTGTAAGAATTTTATTAATCTTTGAAAGTAAATTCACATTTCTGGAACCTTAGAGTAATATAAACATCTGCTTTTGTAATGATGAATTAATTAATATCTCATTGTGTGAGTAAAGTAAAAAATATCTGAATAATTATCACAATATCTGGTTCTTCTTGTTACTTCCATATTTAGGTTTACACCATAATTTTTTATATCTAACCTTGTCAAATACAACTTCACTAGTAAAATACCCACGTTCGACGGAGTGAACTTACGAAAAAAAAAAAGAAAAATTGTAGAACTTTTTCAAAAACTGTTACGTTCATCGGATTACACGAAAAGATATTTCGAAGGTTACCTTTTGACATCGGGTGTTGGCACTTCTATTTTGGTTACACTGACACTTCCGAATCATTTGTCAAAATTCAAACACAATATTCGCCGAAATACAATCAGTGCCCCAGTTTCACATTTTACCCGCTGAGTCAAGTTTGAAGTCAACTGTTCATAGGATACAATGACTGGCGTGACACACCCCTGGCTTCTATGAAGATCATTGTTTTATTTTTTATTTTTGTTGAAAATTAGAAAAAAATTAATTTCGCTTCAGGCTCTACTGGCCTCAAGAAATACATTCTCATTTCACAAGTCGCTACCGATATTTACATCGCGCATAATTTTCTAGCAAATTTAATTTTTAATTGTTTAAAAAGCGTTGTCACGATTAAAACAAAAAATATCCGTCCTATTGAAAAATAATTCGTATAAAACTCGTTGACCTTTTATGAACAATTTTCTTCTCAATATTTCTTCTTGTCTCTTATTGTTCGGCTGCAAAATGGTATTTTTTTATTTTTGTGATTGCGTTTTCGTGACTTAAACGAAAACTATTCGTTTTATCGAAAAATAGTCAGCAGTAAATTTGTAGATTTTTTTAAGGTGAACAATTTTAGTACTTTTCATTTTTTTCGTATCTCGCATAGTTTTGCTGGAAAATGAAAGATTTCATTTTTGGTAACATTTTTCACCATTCAAACAAAAACTATGCATCCAATGAAAAAAGTTATTTCAATCAAATTTGTAGATCTTTTTAGAACGAATAATTTTGAATTGTCAAAGCACGATCCAAAATGATCATTCTTTCGAGAGTTATTGAGTTCACAGATTGAACACACACACAGACAGCCACACATACAGACACCTTCGTAAAAACCATTTTTCCTGACTCGGGTGTCTCGAAACGTGGAGATTTCATTAGATCCGTGGAAGTCATTTTTGGCATAAAACCAATACCTTCTCATTCAGAATGAGAATGTTAAAATTATGAACATATATATATATTCATAGCTTCATAATTGAAAGTAAATGTTGAACACCAAAACAAATTGAATATATTTTTGGGAGCTGTTTGTATCTTGAGACAATTTTTTAGTGACATACGTTCAGTAGTAACAGCGATTTATAGTCAGACATTCAAATCATTCAACTTGTTCCGAACAATTAGTTCCACTTCAGTGCTGTTTGACTCCATCTAAAATGGGGAGATAGAATACATTTCTCTCAAAAACACTTGAGGGAAGCGTTTTTGATTTCAAGAAGGAAGTTTCATTCTCTATTAGAAATACTTATATAGAACGTTTTCTACGATACACCTTATTAAACAGGGTCCGTCCCATCATTTAGGATTTAAATGACTCACAAGTAGTACCGATGCGTTATAGCCAGCCATTGAACTTAGTTCCTCTAAAGCTCACTGACTCTCGTTTCGTGTGAAATTTCATCAATTTAGAATTTTAAAAAATTGATGTACGTATATATAATTTCAGAACTTGAACTTGAAACTAAATTTTGAATACTATAACCAATTAAATGTGTTTTTTACGAGTGTCACTATCTTGAGACATTAAAAAAAATATATGTATGTTCAGTAGTGACCGCGGTTTCTAGTCAGACAGAATTACAGAAAAAGCCTTGCAAAGGGGGTTGGGTAGGTGAAAATTCAAAAAAAAAACCTCACGTAACTTAAGGACGCGACCCCTAGGATTTGAATGAGTCGCAAGTAGTAGCGATGCTCTATAGCCAGCCATTAAACATAGTTCCTCGAAAGCTAAACAAGGTAAAATAAGTTTAATGTCTTTTTGGAAAGTGTCACTATTTGAGATATTTTTTCATAAAGTATATTCAGTAGTAAGAGTGATTTATGTCCAGACATTGGAATCAGTGCAGATAACTAGAAGTATTAAGTTTACTTTTGTGCTTTTAACTACATCTACGATGTGGAAACAGCGGAAATTTTTTTGAAGCTTGAGGGGAGTGTTTTTTTTAAACGTATGCACAGTAGAGTGGTCCAAAAATGCATTAGAAAATTTTTTTTCGAATTTTTTTGCAAAATGCCTGGGAATTTGTTCGAATCCAAAAAAACGCATTTTTTTTCATATTCAGAGATGGCGCAAGCCGCATGAAGTTCAACACGTATTTCCCATAAGAAAAAAAGACGTTTTTGTAAAATTCATTGAGAATTCTCAATATTAAGTGAATCGAGTTCAAAATTCACCATTTCTCTTCACGATTAGTCACAGAATGCGAATAAAGAATGACTTTTCAAATATCACCACCATAAGTCTGTTTTATAGGATCCCAAAAAACCCCCTTAAGTGAAAAAATTGGTTTTTCGAGTTTTTGGCGCCAATTACGATTTTTTAGCCGTTTTTTTAATTCAGATTATTTCAAGTATATGAAATACTACTTTGTACTGTTTTTAAGATGTTTATTTAAATTGTTTAAACAATTTATCATTGTTTTTAGCGACTTTCTCTTAGAAAAAGGTTAGAAAGTCAAGCTTTTTCTTAAATTTTTCAACTTATTTTCAACGTTTGGGTTAGAGCGAGGTGACAATCAAGTAAAGTTAACAAAAATAATTGTTTAAACAATTTTCTATCAATTATAACAATATTATTCCAGGAAAATGCTACAAAGTTGCGGTTTTTTCTGAAATTTTCAACTTTTTCTCCACTTTTCACTTGAAGTATAGAATTATTCAATTTACCTTAGCAAAAATAATTGTTTAAATAAATTTCAAATGTTTATTGCCATCTCCTTCTAGATTAATACGACACAGTTGCGGTTTTTCCTGAAATTTTCAACTTTTTATCACTTTTCAATTGGATTAAGATTATACTTCATCATGGTAAAAGAATATTTGTTTAAACAATTTATTATTCTTGCTAATAATATTTTCTTTGCATGAGGAAAGAAACTTGCGGTTTTTTTCTGATATTCTTAATTTTTTGCCCTCTTTTCACTTGGAGTGAGTTAATATTTTATTCAATTGAACAAAAATAATTGTTTAAACAAATTATTATAGTTTATGGCTTTTTCCTCTTAGATTAGTGCTAAAAACTTGCCGTTTTTCTGAAATGTTCAACTTCGCTTTACCTTTTTAGCTGTGAAAAAATAATAAATATATATTAGAGAGAATCCTATTCTATATAGTATTGTATTAATTGAAGTAAATTTTTTTTGTTCTTTTCCCAATGTTCAAAAAAAATTATTCAACACAAAAAAGCTGAATTCATTCTAGCACTCATCTAAGAGAGAACGGTTATAAACAATAATAAATTGTTTAAAAAGTATGTGTGTTAACTCGCATTTTTTATTACCTCACTAAGTGCAAAGTGGACAAAATGCTTGAGTTTAGAAAAAATCGCAACCATAAACATTAATCATTTGTTTTAATGCTTGTTTTCGTTAAATTGAATTAAATATTAACTCACTTCGAGTAAAAAGTCGGCAAAAAGTGAAAAATTTCAAAAAAACTGAAACTATGTAGTATTCTTCTAGGAGAAGAAAGCGATAAACATTTACAATTTGTTTAAACCATTTTTTTTGCTAAATTAAATAAAATAATAACTCACTTTAAGTGAAAAGTGGACAAAAAGTTGAACATTTTAGAAAAAACCACAACTTTGTAGCATTATTCTAAGAGAATATTGTTATGATTAATGAAAAACTGTTTGAACAATTATTTTAGGTAACTTTGATTGATTATTATCTCGCCTAAACTCAAACGTTGAAAATAAGTTGAAAAATTCAGGAAAAACCTTAAGTTCATAACCCTTATCTAAGAGAAATTTTCTAAAAACAATAATAAATTGTTTAAACAATTTAAATAAACAACTAGTTCAAGTATAAAGTAGTATTCCATATATTTGGAACAATCTGCGTTAAAAAAATCATAATTAGCGCCAAAAACTCGAAAAACCCTTTTTTTCAATTATGGGGGGGTTTTGGGTCTCTATCAAACAGAACTTCGGGGGGGGTTTTTTTTCTTTTTGCCTGTAGAA
>WSXT02051348.1:0-12957 GCA_011762715.2 Neuroterus valhalla
ATAAGGTATTTGAACGTCCTTCGGACTTGTTACCCACCCAATAAACGACTTTCTTGGAAGGGAAGTCCTCTTGGGTTCTGGTTGGATTCGTCTAAACAGTCGGCAGAGGAGGGACCGGCGTCGACACTAGGGGTTAGCCGGCTATCGCTCTAGCTCCCATCACCAAGCCGGCGGTGGTGAATTCCATCGAACTCGCACACCACGAAGTGGAAGTACCTGTCGGCATCGCCCACCAGGAGATTGTGACTCGGGTCAACAGCGCCCACCAGGAGGTGAGGACTCCAGTCGACGACGCCCACCGGGCGTTGGTGACTCAAATCGACAGCGTCTACCAGGAGGTGACGCTTCCAATCCACACCGTCACCAGGAGGTGGACATCTATTTGACACCCTTCGGTCATAACTCTCCACTTCCTCTCCAGTATCGGAAACATCGCCAGGCCCGCCAACAAAAGCGACGCGAGCGAGCGATTGAATCAGAAGCTCGAAGAACCCTGTTTCCGCTCCACCCGGAACATGATCGCTCCCTGGCCATCAACTTAGAGATCGAACGAGGAATAATCTGGTTTCCGGCAGAACCAGTACCGGACGGCACTGACCCCACAACCCGGACGCCCTTCGAAGACCTTAAAATCTATAGGGTACATCCGCTAGAAGTTCGGCGTCAGAGACGTAGCCAGTATTTCCAGAAATTGATCCAGAAGAATAATCGCGGAGTGAGGCCACCGGTCTCCGAAGGAGGGTGTTCTAAAGAAGAACTGCACACCAGGGCCATTGCTCCCGAGGTTAGGAAGAAGCGACCGTATCAGGAGGATCGCTGTCCCCATTTGGAATTTTACTCAGAGACAACCGCCCCCGAAGCAAAGAAGAAACAACTGGCCTACCCGAGGAGTGTGGGATTCTGGACCCTCATCCATCGAGACCCAAAGGAGAGAGACTTCGTAATTCAGAAGGATCTCCAAAGCTTTAAAGGATAGGCACGCTGAACATGGAGCGAGGGAACCCTTGGAAATTGTTTCTCGCCGCCCGAGGATTTTTTTTGCATCCGCTACGAAGCCAGAACCCCGTCCCACATGGAATGAAGAAGTTTAACAAGTGCCTATTCGAGATACAAGGGTTCATCTATTTGCCGGCGAGTACAAGGGGACGTCTACACGAACACTACATCTCCTAGTCACCCTACATTGAATCCTCAAAATCAACGATAATCTGCCCAATCCTTCCCAATTCTGTTCCCTACCTTCCCTATCCGTCCAAGGAACATATCAAGAGGAGTAAAAAACCTAACAATTTGACATCTTAATTCAAGTGATATAAGGGGTCGATCGTCAACAAGCGTCCGAGTTCCCACTGCGTGAAACAACCAGTATACGCCGGGTTCATAGAATTAACTTGATATGATACCTGACACATAGACGTCCAAGAAAAGCTCAGTGTGCCGGTCCCTATCCCGGTGCAGGTATGATGCAATTGACTTTTCCCGATAAAAAAAATTGGTCAAACACCCAGTATTTCCGCTGAAATTTTTGTAACGATAAGATTGTAGGGGACTATTAGTGCTCCCAGAAAATATTGGTATAATTTCTGTTAACTATGTACCCTCATAAAGATAATTGATGAAACAAAAAAGAAAATGAAAGCTCTTTGTCTCCTCTACACGAATAACTTGGTCTGCCAGGGCTTAAGTTGGCACAACTAGGCGTCAGACCAGGATTTGTTTGCGGAATTTACTTGCCTCTAGTGCAATGGTTTAAACTGGAGCGTACAAAGGAGCGAATGTGAGACGAGTGAATCTTCATTCATTCTTAAAGGGAAGTATGGAGGGAAGGATCCTTTATGTAGCCTGTGCTACTATGGGTAGTTTATTGCATTACTGCTTTAAAATCCCTAAATATATTAAGTGCGAACAATTTTTTTTGTTAAACTTAAGCCTTCTTGTTTGTAAATTTATTATTATTTGGTTTAATATGTCACATTTTTATTGCAAATCTAAATAAGTGATTAATGATGACTGCATTGTTATAAATAATGGTGCGTGATCTTTCAGCAGTTTTGGATATTTATTAATTGATCTTCGTTTCCATTCAAATCTAAGGTAACATAGAGACATATGGAGACAAAACGCATTACAGTTTTTTTTCCAACTTACTGTCTTAGTTGTTCTATTAAAACTTTTGTAAACTCGACTGTCATGTTATGTGAAACGTCATTATTATAAACAAATTTTGTAAACAAATGCGCAGTTAGAGCAATTTTTTATTGATTGAAGAAATTTTTTTCTTCGAATTATTTTCTTGAACTTCAGAGTGATCGTGGAATAAACTATATTCCAATTTTTGAACAATTTTGTCATTGTTTTAAACAAAGACATTCAACGATTTTGTGAAGAATTCTCCTATTTTGCTGCACGTTCGTCTCATTCAATCCACGGTCAATCCTCTAAGTTGAAAATCCATTGCCCTGGTGCAATATTTTACAAGCGATCGTACCTTGGAAGAGCCTCCGTAACATTTTTAGGGGGAAGGATGCTGCTAGTACCTGCGGGGTGTCGGTGGGACGTTTCATCCCGTGGGTTGTCTACAGTGTTTTGTCTAGGCCTCAAGTTTCTCTTAAAGTTATCAGCCTGTTTGGCGTCACGTGCCTATTCCAGTATTTGCCTCTTCTCTTATTCTTTACCTTTTCTCTTCTGCATCCTCAATTTCCACAATCAAGCACAGGTGGGCGGTAGTTTTATAAATAGAGGCCGCGTGACCTACTGCGCCATAACATGGCGAACGGAACAGGGTGTTCGTATTTCCTGAACAAAGAGATTATTGTCAATAATGATGATCCAATGGGCGAATATAAAGTTTTAGATGAAACTATGATAAACAGCTCGCTCAAAAACATCGAAAATGAGTTACATATCCCTCAAAGTGCTCAAAATCCAAATGACGCGGTACAGGTCACCTATCCTAACCTAAACTCCACAAGTGAACAACAGAATCACGACTCCTCTTACCTCAACGATCCCTCCTCTAATGCTAAGAATAAAGTTTAAACATGCTGCAGAATCTGATGCGTTCAACTCCTCTGAAAAACTTTTCAATAACAGATATTCAATCTACAATAAGGATCCATTCTTCTTTACAGTCGAATCAAAACAAGACTGTGATCCAAAACACGTTATAGTAATCGGCAAGATTCTCCATACCACTTTTCCCGGCTATATCAAACATATCCAAAAAACCGGTGATTCAAGAGTCACTGTTAAGTGTTATGGCGGAAAATGTGCAAATGGGATAGTTGAAAGTGTAGACCAGCTTGATAAATCAAATCTAGCAGCTTTTATTACTAATCATCGAATTTCTCGAGAAGTTATAGTTCGCAGGTTGGATTTGAGGGTAATGGGTTCCAGACTTCATTAACATTTTCCAAATGAGAATTAAAGTCGAACCCTACATTTCTCAACCGGAAATCTGCTTCCAGTGCTGTAGATTTGGTCATGTTGGTAAACAATACAAGAATCCTCGTTGTCAATTTAGGGGTGGTGCTCCTCACGATCATGGGGTTGTATGTTTTTCATGGAGAGAAAACTAATGCGCAAATCTCAAACACTGATTTTGATATGGATGCATTACTCAAAGAAAATCCTACTTCAAATTCAGCTCCCAACACCGGATACCCAAACTTCCCTTACCTTGGTGATGTTGACTTGGACTCGTCAATGGGTAATCCAATTTCTGTCCCTGCGCTTCACCGTCCCATTTCCCTCCATCCTCTCTTCCTCAATTTCCGCAGGATTTTGATCAAATGATATCCTTTCTGATACAGCTATGCAATCAATTGGCCCCTTTGTTCGCTATGCTTAATAATTTTGGTTCACTCTCCCTATCATCTTCTAATCTTAAGCTCATTCCCTCTTCACATTCTCTTACGTAAGTGCATTATATAATGGCATTATGGAAAACTCTCATTTTTTCTACTATTGTTCAGTACTTTTTCTATTTACTCACATTCACTAAACCGATCACTGTTTCACGGTTATTATATCTGTTTTATGTACTACCTGTTCCTTTGAGGGCTAACTAGCCCTAGGAACTTTCTTTGAATAAATACAAGTACATTCTGCAACTTCCACTACTCTTCCTTAGCATATGGCTTCTGAGACTTCAATAAATATTCTTCTATGGAATTGTCGGGGTGTTCTTCCTGAGAAAGGCTCATTGGAGAAAATTTCAAATAAATTCGACATAATCCTTCGAAGTGAGACATGGCTCAAGCTCGAATCGAGATTTCTTTTCAAATGTTTTAATGTTGTGATGAAAGATCTTCCGGATCGTACAGTGGGAGGCTTATGATTGCTATTAGGAACGACATTCCATTCAAACAAATCATTTCAATTTATAACATTGCTTATTGTAAATGTATACAGAAACCTCCGAGCTCCTGCTCATTTAGTTATTTGGCAGGATTTTTTTGATTCAATTAGAAACTTTCCTTGTGCTATGTTTGTGAGGAGGGGGGGTGATTTCAACGCTTATCATCCGTCATTCGGTTGTGAATCGTCTTCTCAATCGGGTACATCTCTTTTTATGCACTGAATGACTCAGATATTTCCATAATAAAATTGGAGAATCAGATCTATTTCTCCGTCCAGGTCAGGTCAAATACGCAATTAATTCAACTTCAGTGTCCAGTTACTTAAAATTCTAACCTCATGGTCAGTTCTTGAAGATGAAATGGGTAGTGATCACTTCCCGATTAAGGTTGACGTAGGTATCCCATTTTCATATCACCAGTTCTTTTCACACAAATATGATTTGAAGAGAGTTGATTGGAAGATTTTTATCCCTTTTTATTATCGATTCATAAGAAAGACAACCTTCTTGTACTCCAATCTCCACACAATATTACAAATGCTTATTTTATGTTTGTTGAAGACATTGATGAGGCCCTCCATAGGACGGACCCAACGATAGACAGGAAGCCCTCCAGGAATAAATTTTATCCAAGCTCCCCTCCTTGGTGAAACAATGAGTGCGACAGGATTTCCCGTATCAGATTGGCTAAATTTAAACACTATATGGCCTCTCCTCGTTACGAGAACTTCATTGACATCCAAAAACATAAGGCTACATCTACGAAGAAATTTTAAACAATTAAATATTCTAGTGTCAGATCATATTGTGAATCCTTGTCTTTCCATTTTCCTATTAATAATGTTTGGAATAAAATAAAAGGGTTTCGCCATAGATTATTGAATCCGCCTTCGCCCACCTGCTTACAGTTCTAAAAAGTCTGAAGCTCAAATCGTCTCGTAGTCTTGATGAAATTAGTTTTGAAGTTATAATAAACCTTACGAAATCCTCCCTCGTTCTTTTGCTCCACATTTTAGACGATGTTGTTATTAATAGCGTCTTTCCTGAATAATAGAGGGGTTTCTTATCTTTCTCCTCCCAAAAAGTACTAAAAATAAATTCAGACCTATTGAATTAGCCTTGTGTTTTCATAAAATTACAGAGAAACTTATTTTGAACAGACTCGTTTATTGGCTGGAGAATCAAAGTATTCTTCCTCAGACCCAACAAGGATTTAGGAAAAACCGTTCTTGTTCTGATAATCTGGCGATACTCTCTTCGGAACTATACTTATCGCAAGTTAAAAATCAATTTACTGCGTGTTCATTTCTGGATGTTAAAGCAGTTAAAGCTGCTAATGACAATGTAATTCCAAATATCTTGTTAAATGATCTGATAGTAATTGAGCCACCTCTTAAAATTTGCAAATTTGTTCTTAAATTAACTAAGGAAAGGAAACTATTCTTCAGAATTAATGGAGAAAATAAAGATCCCCATATTGTTAGGAACGGTCTTCCGCAGGGCTGTATCTTAAGTCCTGTGATGCATACTATTTATACTAGAGAGCTCCCTTCAGTTATCCATCCGGGTTGTTGCATTCTGGGATTTGCCGACGACATAGTTCTCTATTTTACGCCATATGATTTGGAAGAATGTATTTCGGTCCTCCAACAAAGCCTCAATAGTCCTAATGAATTTTTGAAGCAGAGAGGACTATTTATCTCTCCTGATAAATCGGAACTAGTTATCTTTCCGATTCCCATAAAAAATCTACCGCAAAATACACGTATTTTTTTGGACTAGTTAACAGAGGAAATCAGGTAACTATTATTTTGAAGTGCCTATGCGGGACATGGTGGGGTTCTCACCCTTCAGTACTTCAATTGATATTTCGCTCTCTGGGTACTACCCAAAGGTACGTTTCATTATTTGTTTAGAAATCGCAGTATTTTGTTGAAGTCATCTTTCTTCTTTATTTAAAAATTTAAATCACGCGTCTGAAATTCAATCATGCTCACACGAAATTCCTTTTTTTTCATGGAAAATGAAACTGTTTCGTCGTTATTACAACTTTCTGGCGCACAGTTGGACAAAATAATGAAAGGCCGTCTTCCTGAAAATGTTCAGAATACGATTCCGGTCACAATTTTAATCGATTAATTTAATTTTCTGCGGAATAAAGCTAACTGCTATCTTCAGAGATTCCCTTAGGCCGATTCATAATAAAATAACCTTTTATTTTATTATAAATCGATGAATATTCTCAATAATTGCATTGTTACAAACAGTAGTAGGAGATTTCCGAGTAGTTTTGGATATTTTCTAAGAGATTTTCATTTTTAATCCAATTTAAAGTTACATAAAAACATATGAAGAAAAAACGAAATATAGTTCGTATTATTCTAAACAAATTCCATAAAGAAATAAGCAGTTTCATACCTGTCATGGAATGACAATAGAATAATAATATAAAAAAAAAGTAGAGCGGTCGCGGCCGCGGGACCGCCGACAGAAGCTTTGCTCCTTCGCGTTAAAAGAAAAACATAAATTTGATCAGGTCAACCAAGTGAATTGCAAGTGCAGATTATTATTTCAGAGAAGTTAAATTATTTAAGTTTGTCAGTTTCAAGTGTAAAATGTAGACATGAATTAATCTCTAATCAATTTCATATAAAATATACAATTTATTGTAATATAGTAATTGAATATAACTTTCACGTTTTTATTAAATCGCATTACAAACATACTATGAACATCTAATTACCTGCATCAATCAGCATACGGCAAGAATCAAATGTGTGATCTATACTCAACGTTTTATACATATAAAATACCAGAACGGGGGAAAGAGGAAGACATAGCTGTATTGGTGCCATGCTATAGACATTTTCAGTCGCATTGAACGTGACGCGGACGGAGTGTTCCCGTTTTTCGCAGTAAGGTAGCCTTACTCAGAGTAAACACCCTCCCAAAAGAAGCGAAGCTTCGAAAAGTATCATAAGAAAGACCAACGAAGTACGTTAAAAAAAGGTAATTGAAACTCTTAGTAGTTGCTTGAACTGTGCCTTTGTTTCGAAATGAATTTCGTTCGATCTATATAAGATAATATAATACTATGAATTGAATTAACAACGGATATCGCCTTTGAATTATCAAAAACCGCTTAGACATTGCCTTCCAAAGTTTATAACAATGCATGTTTAAGTATTGATTGCACACTTACATCAAACATTTTGAATGCATTGCATGTTATTATTGAAGTTACAATATCTTCAATTTTCCTATTCTTGCGAAGTCTGTGTTTAAATAAAGTAAACAGTAATTTTTTTTTTTTTTCGCTCAAGAATTTAGTTGGCAAAGTGCAGCCAAGGTATACTGGGTGCCTGCTCCTCTCTGCAAGGTGGAGGCTTACCTAAGCCTTAAAAAAAGGCTGATGTCGAGTTGCGGAACTCAATAAAATCGGTAAAAAGATCTCCAACTAAGCCATGCATACTCCTCCACACATACTCTACCAAATAGTCATCAGTCCTAGTAACTGCCATTCTGGCAATCCGCCTCCGCATATCACTCTTTACTTTACACCATTGGGATTCTATCCTGTGCGTATGTGTAGAGTATGTGGAATGGAGTTAATCAACACCACAATACCCTTTCCAAAAGTCCGTAATTATATGTGTATCAGGCAACACGTTTTCCAAAATAATAGCATGGAAGGTATTAGCATTTCGATTGCTAACTACTTTGAAAAAACACTTTTTTTAGTCTCTATCGGCGTCTCCCATCACCCACCTAGTTTCCTGATTCTTCCTGTATTATATTTTCGTACCCCAAATGCACTTTCATCGATTTCTACTATTTTTCCCACTCCGCCAATTTTCTGCCCTGTTTCTGAAAATTATGCTCTTAGTAGACACCTAAGTTCCATCATGATTACCCGCACAAAGTCTCTAGAAAGATCTGTTTCCCGGACGATTACATTAACTGGATATCGCAAAATCCAACAAACTGTGGCCTGTGAAATTTTATTCACTTTCACGTTCTCGACACTGAAAAAAGTCCCTCCCCTTACACTTGTTTTCTTCCGGCATGCATTTTTCCCACAGCGTTAAACAACTTCCCTATCCCGGCCATTGGTTGTTAAATGGAGTTCATTTCAGGCAAAAGATTCCATTTGATTAAGAATCGGACCACCCTAATAGTAAAAACGTGTTTTAAAAACGTGTTTTAAAAACCTAATTCAGGTCATAAATAAAATTTAGGTCTAGACAAACCTGTCTCATTCCCACTGTCACCCTTTGGATAGACTGTTTAGGTACAGGAAAGACAACTTTCGAAGTTGGAGTATTCTCTAGGATGCTCGATATCTGAGAAGTACTATGATAGAAAAGAAAGATGAGGATGCCTAATTTTTTTATTGAAATCAGCTTTGTTATTGGAATCCTAATAATACACCATGAAAAAAAAAGTTGAAAATTACGATATCGTCACGAATTTTTGCATGATTTCTTTGAAATCACAGTATGTGCTGTAATCCAATTAACATGGGGAGCAAATAAAAGCAGAAAGATGGGAATTTTACCGAATTTTGTGATTCCACTCTTATACGCTTGAAGTGCGCCATTAAAAAAAATAAATTGACGGTCGGACATCACTCATCAGCAATGCCCAAAAAGAATGTTTCAAATTGAATTGTTTCCGATTAAATATTCGGAAATTCCACTCTTCAATTTATTTCAGTTCAATAATTTTAATTCGGCAGGGTTCTGAATTGAATGTTCTTTAAACGAGAGAGTTGAAAAATAAATGATTCCGAAGAATATGAATCTGTGATTCCAAAATTGGACATTTTCAAAGAGAGTTTAATTTCAAAATGGTAGGAATATAAATTATGTAATTTTTTATTTGAAGCGTTCAAACTCAAATAATTGCAGATCACAATTCTGGAAAATAAGGCTTTTCCAGAAGGAGTAGGTTCGAATTATTTCTGAATTTATGGAGTGTTTGAACAGAAACATTTTTTGCGTTCAAAATTTTAGAATATGCCCTTAAATTGAAATTGAAGAAATTAAATTTGAAAAATTGTAGAAATCAGAACATTCTCAATTAATCATGGAATTATTGAGTGATGGATAATTCTAAATAATAACCTTTCAATATTCAAAAATTGCAGATCAAAATTTGATGAAGAACAACAATCTCAAATTGAGAGAATGGATTCCCGAATAAAAATCGTTGGCAATTGAAAATTTTACATTGGAAATCCCGAATTATGAGGTTTCTGAATCTATCAGAATTATTAGCTCTAAGTTTGAAAATATTTAATTTAAAACACTTTCAAATTAAAATTATTCATCTGAAAAAAATTGTAGATTTGAACTCTAGGATATTTAACCTGAAACCATTCAATTCGAAACATTGCAAAATCATAAGCAAAGTGTTACTTTTTTACGCAAAAAGACAACTTCAAATTTCCAGGAGATATTTGATTGTTTATTTTACAAGGAAAGCGTAAAATTCAACTGCCCTGAAATCAAGGTTACGGGAATTTTCCCACCTGTATGTGATTTTAAAGTACATATCAGAATAATTTTCAACCACTTTTTCTTACAGTGTACCTTGCATGTTATCATTTTCGAAAACGTGTAAATATAATTACGGACTTGGAAAGGGTATTGCGGTGTAGATCAACTCTATTGCGAAAACTCTACGGTCAACCATTCGAAAATTTACATGTAATTGATAAGAAAAAAAGGCATGTTCAATTGACAAGGAGAGTTAGATCACCACATTGACCTCATAGTGGTGTGGAACAGAGTTTACTAAGACTTTGTTTTGTGCCCTCTAACTGAACTAAATTCCTAATTTCCAACGTCAAAGTTTAATATATATTTATATATGATATTTCTGAAGTTTTTACTTCAGAATGAAAGTACTCATATTTCTAATTACCCCCCGCTGAGAAGGAAACCAGACATGAGTCGTTCGAGTCGTTCTCATCGCCCATACAGGGGAGCCGCAGGTTGAACACGGTCCCATTCGGAGACGCGACGAGCTCGAGCCGGGCATCTCACAATAGAAAAGGTCAGATGAGCCTCCAGGTAGTCCACGGTACCCTGAGATCGTCTTAAGCCCCGGTGCCTTCCTCCTCCATGCTACTACCTCTTCCGTAGCTCGACATCAGCCGTCGACCAGCCCAAGCTCATTAAGGGTCATTAACACTAACGGTATGATAGAAATTTTGTTGAAACTTGCAGTTTTTCACTTAGAGTTTTGGAAAAAAGATATTTATGTTACACGGCTATTTAAGATTCCAACCATTTGTTATTTCCAACTGTGCTTACATCATTGGAGGTGTTAGAGAAATATTTTAGTTTCGTTTATCAAATTATCGAAAGAATGGGCAATATTTCACTTAGAGTTTTGGGAAAAAAGATATTTATGATCTACGGTTTTCTACGAATATGTAAAATTTAAGACTCTTCAATATTTCATGTGTAGAATATTAAATGTTGCAATTTTCAATGTTTTTTTTTTTAAAGCTCAAATTTCTAGAACTGCAAATTGAAAATTTTCCAATCTTGAACAGTTTCAATAGAAGATATGTTATGTTAACATTCTGGAAATTGAATTTTCAATAAGATACCATAGAAATAGATAATTTTCCCTCTACACTTCATCCAGGCTTAGGACTGGCAGAAAATTCAAAGGAAAGAGTTTTTTCCATTCTGGCGTCTTTAAAATTGTTAGGAAATATGTATTGTAAATAATCTAATACTAGAATATATATAAACGAATCCAATTAATTGAGCAGCTAGAGGTCAGTTTTTGTCAAATAAGTCAATGCATAATAATCATACCCTACCAAAAAAAAAAGTCAGGAATAATCAGGGAAAAATTCAGGATTTCTGACGATTCCTGGCGAGAATTGTTACATTTCTCGTCAGGAAACCTCGGGAGAAATATATGTATGTATGTATGTAACTTATTCTTTTCCCTTTTACGGGTTTGAGGGCCTTAAACTACTTATTTTAGCTTAAGTATAACGCTCAACAACTAATTTTTCGGCAATTTAAGACTATTTACATCGATACTAAGTTCGCATGATCGAGCTTCCAGGGCTTCCGTTTCCTCTGACCTTCTCTCAATTTTATATTTTTCTCGAATTTTTTTTTTATTATTCTAACGTCCTTTTAAACGGATAAACCCTTGGCTTTTTCTTTCCTAAGTTCTTCCAGTGTCCTCATACATTCTACTCTCTGACCACTTTCATCCAATATTCCTCTAACACAATCACTCACACTTCTTCCTTCCTCTCTCACTCTCCAGTGCACACCTCTAACACATGTTCCCACGACACGCTTTCATTCCCTCTCCCATTCTAAACCGTAAAACTCTACTCCACTCAGTGGCGGATCCAGGATTCGGTCAAGGGGGGGGGGGGTCTAATACCCAAAATTTTACTCATATATATTATTGTTATTTATTATACTATCAAGTCGAGCAAGGAATGTGTATGATCTAAAAGCTTCGCTTGAAACGCGGCATTTTTAGTAAACAGAGGCTTCAATTGAATTGTTAAGCAGAATAAATATAATCGAGGCTACTTCGGCAACATGAGAGGTAAGACCTGATAAAAACAATGCACAGCAAAAATAAGTCCAGCTTCTTTTTGTCTTCAAACGACACACTCGTCCTATGCAACATCGCTCCGATATGCGTCACTGACTGATCTCTCTAGAAAACGCCCCGTACAAAGAGTTTCGCGAATCCATTAAAATAATCCACTAAGCGATATCCTTACACGGGCCAATCAGTATTCAAAATCATTTGTTTCAGGCTTTACACTTTTTCTTATATACAATTGCTCTCCAAACATCCCTATCCTGACATAGATCTCTTGCTTCTTCCACATACATGCTTCTTTTCATACAGGCTCTTGTGTTTCTACGGCTCTTCATATTTCTTTTCTCGAGTTTCTCGTTCACACATTCTATCCATTCCTTCTTAGGCCTGCCTCTGGATACACTACCATTCATCCTACCTAGATTGACTTGCTTTGTTAATCGTTCTTTATCCATTCTCTCAACGTGACCGAACCATCTCAGCAAATGCCTTTAACTCTCGTCAAACAGTGTTGCTTCTGCACCACATTCTTTGAGGGCCCACTCAATACTCACTTTGTCCATTAGCGTTTTATCGCACATATCACGCAGAAATTGCATGCCAATCGCGTTAAGTTTACTCTTGTCCTTTTTTTTATGCGTCCAGGTCACGCTATACTGTACAGCACAGTTGGTGCTAGCACAGAATTATATGATCACATTTTCACCTTCAGTAATACCCCGTACACTGCCGATAATCTTTCTACCCTCATTTATACGTCTGGAAATGTCTGCTTTTATCTTCCTCTCCGCAGTGAATGAACTTCCAACTTAAATTATCAACTTGTTCTATCTTTTTTTCACTTAGGGTGATATTGCATTTCGTTTTTACATCCTTCCTTTCGAACACAATAATTTTAGTTTTATTCACCTTAATGTTGAGACCACGGTCGTATACACAGGTCCGGGGGCTCTCGTGGTGGGGGATGTTCCCTTATTGAAGCTTCCGGTTCATTC
>WSXT02051359.1:0-27547 GCA_011762715.2 Neuroterus valhalla
GCTAGATTGTAGTGATTTGCACGGAGCCTTGAAATAATTACAACTGATTTCCTCTCGAATTTTGATTTATAAAACCACGGTTTATCAAATTGACCATTCCGCAATTCAACCTCAGCCGTCACATACGTCGCCAACGGTCTCATTCATCTTTTCTCTCTCTCTTTTGGGTGCTCTTGTCTGTATATCGTATGTGGGTTTAAACGTGTAAACCCCTATAGTTACGCGTACTACCACTCTCTGACAATCGCGGGAAGAGCTACACTACACCTTGTGTTATACCAGAGTCTCTGGTTATACCTATACGGACATTGCACATAAATGACATTTAGAAATCGCATATCATAATAAATCGCATATTCTTGGTTCTCGAGTTCCGTAGAGAAAAACTGCGGGAAAATATACAGGCTACTGGGAAAGAAACAGTAAGTACATTTACGATATAACGTGAAATTAGATAAATAACAAAAATCGGTTGAAGTAAAATACAAAATTATTCCGATCTCAGTGAGCATCATTTTCAAGGAATTGTTAACTTTTTAGCTGACGTAAAAATATACTAAAATCTTTATCCACGCATGATTTAATTAGGGTTAGGTTCATTATTTTAATAAACTTTTCAAAATAATTACACTGACAGTACTTGGCACATAATATGTGTGAGATAGCACACATGTTTTTTTCTCTTTCTTGATTTTCGTAACTGAAGATTGAAAAGAAGAGATAGAATGGATCAATAACGACGTCATAAAGATAACTGTAACTGATTTCAGCAAGAATTGTATTTATCGGACTACAAAATACCCCCAAATAATTAATAAGGGAAAATTATTGTAACTGTGAGAACTCAGAACTCGAGCAATGAAGTTATGTACAAAACAAATGTAAAACAACTGACTTTTTGAAAATGCAAGTACACCATTAGTGCACCCGACCGGTCAATTTCGGATTACCAAAATAATCAAATCCCTAAAAATAAATATTTATCGAGATTTTTAATCTGAATTTTAAAAAAGCCGTAATTGGTAAACCGTCGGAATTATTGAATTCCTGAATATTTGAATAACAGAAAATTTGAATTCCGGAAGAAATGAACTTTTTTATCTGTCAAAACAATATTTCATTTTATATGAATATATATAGGAATTCAATTTTCCGGGAATTACGAATTTTAGAATAAAAAAATGCGGGTTCAACAATTTCTTAACTCGTGCAATTTCCCGAATCAAATTATTTTTCTGAGTTCTGCAATTTTTACTTCCATAATATTTCAATTTTGTTATAATGAATCATTTCAGTAATCTTATCCTTCTACGGTAATCTGAAATTTCGGAAATTTTCTGTCTCAGTAATTACATCTTCGGTATTTTTCAACATTCGGGATCTTGTTGTCTACTGCTATTACTTATATAAATTGAATGAAGTTTTTATTTACAAAAACCGACCTGAGGATACCTTGATATTTTTTTTCAATCCTGCCAAAAATCCAGGGTCATCTTGACACAGAAAGGAATACTTTGCAGGCGTGATATTTTAGAGGACAAAAGCCGTTGTGCACTTCCCCAATATACTAATATGCAAGGGCGTAAAGTCGGCTTTGTCAATTATTCGCCCATGATATAGATATGTTTCGTCCACAACCTGCATTTAAAGTTGTCTTTTGAGCGCATATCAAGCGGGCGCAAAAAGATACCGTGCGCCCTCTTCTGATCCGGACAGAAAAAAGTCACTTTGCGCACACTTCATATACCAGGAGAGGCTTACTTTCGGTTCAGGTTGGATCAAAGAATGTTTTTCTAACACATGCGTGAAATCCGCTGGTCTTCGAGCGTGTGAAGCGGGCTGCACGTTGCTGTTTTTTGACAAGGGGAAAAACTTAACAACAGGGACAATATACTATATTCTTCTCTTGGGTGTTATTTTCTTCTTATTGTTTTTTTTTTCTCCAGAAAATACAGGATGAACCTTGGCGGGGACGTACAAGGTTCCTTAAAGGAAGCCTTGTACGATACACTAAATGGCATTTTATCTCCTCATCAAGAAACGCGTCAAGCAGCTGAGCAACGGATTCAAGCATTAGAAGTAACAGACGAATTTGGTGTCCATTTAACAGAGTTTGTTGTTGACCCAAATAGCCTGCTGCCTATTCGTCAATTGGCTTCAGTCCTTTTGAAGCAGTATGTAGAGACTCACTGGTGTTCTCTGGCTGAAAAATTCAGATCACCTGAAATTAAACCAGCTACGAAGGAAAAAATAAAAGAGTTATTACCTGTCGGACTTAGAGAGTCTATAAGCAAGGTAAATGACGTTCGAAAGTGGGAAAAGAGAATTATCTAATTTAAGAACAATAAAATATTGATTAATGTTACGGTTTTGGGTAGATGTAGTTAAATACATTAATCGTTTTGCGATGGGTAAATTAGGTTCAGGAATATCTTTGTAAAATACTGATTTCTGTAGCAGCATAATACTGAAATTTATATCAACTATAACATTTTTCCCTTATATGTTGAATTAAGTTATGTCGAACTAGCATCATTTCAGTATCTTTGTATTAATCTCAGGATCCTTATGATATGAATGATTTTTAGGAGAATAACTTGGAATTTAAGTAATCATGAAAAAATAGAAATTTCTCAACGTCGAATAGTGCTATACTGAAACCAAAATGTTAGTGAACTTTTGTAAATATTTATATTTCGCGAAAGAATGGAAACGATAAAAAATGATGTTTTCGAAGTCATTTACATTTGATTCCAGCAAGGAGTTCAAAACAGGAAGGTGTAAGGAGAGTTACTCAAATGAAAAATTTATGAACTAGATGAAGATTTTCAGTGCAAGTAGAAGCTTCGAATTTTCACAGTTCTTCATTTTTGATACATACTTTTTAGACAATGCTATTTTTTCCATGTATAACTACTTTTTCTAGTAAAGATATAAAAAAATGATCGTACTTACAAAATTGTGTTTTCTGCTCCTAAGAAATGAAAGAAAGGTGTGCCTCATGGAATAACTGTACCAAAAAAAAAAAAAAAAATCAGAAAAAGAACAGTCGATTGGTTCCTCAAAAAATATACAGGTTCAAATGTGTAATGTCTAATGTTTTATATTGGAATTTCCAGTAGAAGAATACTCTTCTTTCTGGATTAAAAATTCCTTCTTTTAGGTAGAAAATTCAACTGCTTTGTAGAAAAACGGTCTTTTTGGCTGGAATTTTCAACAGCTTGGTTAAAATTGCTTGACTGTCTTGACTGAAAAATCTTTTTTTTTTTGAATTATCAAACTCTTTCGTTGATTTTTTCCTTTTCGGTTTCAATTTCCGTCATGTTTTCGAACCTTTCTCTTAATAATCTATTCTGAGTTGAATGTCATCTGTCTGGTTGAAGAATTGACTTTTTCTTGAAAATTCGTGTTTTTGGGTTCAAATTTTTTTTATGGTTTGATGATCCATAACTTTTGGATGAAAATCTTATTTCCCAAAGAGAATATAATTATTTGAAAAAAACTAAACGATATTATTGATAATTATTCGTTTTTGGTTGAAAATTCGTTTATTTTTATTGCAAGCCTAACTGTTTTTTGAAAATTTGGTTAGGAATTGCTTTCCATTATTGCCCTAAAAATCTGTTTAGCTTGAACATCGAACCTTTTGGTTAGATTCCGTCTTCTTATTCTTATTCTGGATTGGAAATTCATCTGCTGGTTTTAAATCCTATTGTATGGCTGAGAATTTAATTGCTAGTTTTAAAAATTAGTCTTTTTGGCTAAACGTTTATTCTTCTTGGTTGGGAATCTGTCTTTTGTGTTGAAGTTCAACTGTTTGGTTAAAATTGTTTTCTTTTCTTGAATGAGAAATATCTTTTGGTTGAAAGTTTTTTTTTTTTTTTTTTGTTAGAAAGTTCAATCGGTTCGTTGAAAATTCGTTATTTTGTGTTAAAAACTTATTTCTTCTGGTTAGAAATCTTATTTAATGTTTGAGAATTTATTTAATTTGTTTTTAATTCCACAACTCTGTTGGAAAGTTGTTTTTCTCAATTTGAACTTCACCTCTTTTGGTAGAAATTTCTCGTCATTATTTCTTTGAGTACTAAATAAAACTGTTTTTCTTAGAGGAATCTGTTTTTGTTTACGATTTAACTGTTCGTTGATAATTTGTCTTCCGGTTGAATGCAACAATCCTATATATAAAATTGAAATCTTTTTTGTTTGGATAATCACCTACTTGGTTGAAACTTAAACCACTTAGTTGAAAATTAATTTTTTTGTTTGAATATTTGTCCATCCGAGTTGAAATGTGTTTTTTATATACGACAAAATATCGAAGAAATTCCTTTCCAATACTTTTTTTTAGTTAAAAGCATTTTTCACAATGATTTACTACCTACTTCAATACTTTACGAAACCTAATTTACTGATTTAAAAAAGCTGTTTTTTAAATACTTATTTTACTACCTTAAGGTAAAACTTCAATAGACAAGATCAATTCATTTAAGAATACTATATCGAACTTTCTTGTTTATTCATTCAATATGAACAGTTTTTTCTATTAACAGGTGCGAACTGCAGTGGCGTATGCAATTTCTGCAATAGCTCACTGGGATTGGCCTGAAAATTGGCCAGGATTGTTTGATATTCTTGTTAGCTGTTTAAGTAGAGAAAACGAGTTTGCCGTTCATGGCGCAATGAGAGTATTAACTGAGTTTACAAGAGATCTTACAGATACTCATCTTCCAAATGTTGGTCCAATAATTCTACAAGAAATGTATCGAATAATTCAAAGTGAGACTGTAAGTGCTATCTTTTTGTATTGGCCAGGAATAATAAATGATTGAGGGCACATTTTCGATAGATGATGATAATTCTTTGATAATAAATCATGTTTTAGGAGTACTCAATACGTATTCGAGGAAGAGCAATAGAAATTTTTACAACAATAGCAAACTTAGTGGCAGAAACAAGTACTTACAAAAAAGGATTTACGCAACAGTACCTTGAACCCGTAATTCCAATGTTTTGCGAGAAATTTGTTCAATGTCTACGACAACCTAATGGACCGACTATTGATTGCGGACTCAAAACTGACATCATAAAGGCCATTAATTGTTTAATTTCAAAATTACCCAAATTTGTGACCAACTTTTTACCACAAATGCTACCTCCTGTCTGGGAAACGTTAACTCAAAGTGCAAAGATTTATCAAGATGAGATAGTTAATGGAGATGGAGATGTAAACGAGAAAGACGTAGATTCTGATGGTAAATTGTTTTGTGAATAATTCCTTCATTTTTGAGAAAAAGCTAATAAAGACAACAATTTACTTACAGGTGAAATAATCAACTTTAACAATCTCATCATCGCAACTTTCGATTTTATTGGATCATTAGTCGAAAACAAAAAGTTGTCCAATCTACTAGATAATTTTCAACAGGAGATTATGTACTATCTAATCATATTCATGCAAGTTACCGATGAACAAATTGAGCAATGGACTAATAATCCAATCCAGTTTATTGAAGAAGATGAGCAAACTGCTTTCGCTTACAATGTTCGAATATCGGCACAAGAACATCTGATTGTAAATACGAACAATAAAATTTGAGTGAAATTTTTAAAATTTTATTTTCAACGAATTTATGATTATTTGCAGACACTTGCAAACCACTCAGCTGTCGAGGCACTGTGTAATGTTATAACTAGGCACGTGGAAGAATCTAATAGACAAAAAGCAACGAACAACAATGAAAATTGGTGGAAAATACAAGAAGCTTCAATAATTGCTCTAAGTTTGACAAAAGATATTATTGTCGAACAGCAACAAGCGGGAGTTTTACGCTTTGATGTTGTAAGATTTCTGGTAGATGTAGTTCTTGCAACTTTGAATGATTCTGGTAATTTTTATAAAAAACAGATTTAAGATTCATTTGATCTTGTTTAACTTGCAAATGAAATTAATTCATTCCAGGAGCTCATCCTCTACTTTTGGGGCGCTGCCTCTGTCTTGGAGGAAGATTTGCAAAAGAAATGCCTCTAGAAATTAATTCACAATTTCTACAAGCAACCGTAAATGGGTTGCAAGAAAATCAACCGATTTGCATACGCATAAGTGCAGTAAAAGGAATTTACTGGATTTGCGAAGCTTCTTCGGAAAACGATGCCATTAAAGGTCTAGTTTGTTCTCATTTGCCAACCATATTTCAAGGTTTGTTCAACTTGGCTAGTCACCCACCGACAGAAATTCTGATACTAGTAATGGAAACCCTTTCGTCTCTAGTTTCGGTAAGTAAATTGTGTATATAAACTTATACGAGTGTGAATTTTGAGAAGAAACATTCTAACAAAACCTTTTTTCGCAGCTAGACAACAATTTCACAGCATCAGTAGAGAGCAAAATATGTCCATTGACGATTGCAGCCTTTTTGAAGTTTCACAGCGATCCATTAATTTTATCTATATGCCAGGACATATTCAAGGCTCTCTCTCAAAATCCAGATTGTATTCAACTTTTACACACTCGCTTGGTACCAACCCTTGTTAGCATGATGGCAGTTACTCACTTGGATAAATCAAAGGATGATGGTAAGTAGATTAGGTATTGCTTCGGCGGAGTCCCACACCCCGAGCGGGCGCGTCCTTGGTTTAATGATGCAGAATCCCTATACAGAGGGCTTCTGCTGAATACGGTTACATAACTAAGTAAGGGGTTACAGACAATAGTCCTGAAGGGAAATAACTCCCAGATACCTGCGATATCAAGTCGCCTCCTAGAGTATTGCAACCTTAGCCCCTCATGTAGGGCTCTTTGGGGGGAGGGGGGGGGGCGAACTGTACATGCTCCTAGTTATCCGTTGGATTAATAAAAAAAAATGTTCTATCAAATAAAAGCACATGTGAGCTGTTTGGAGATGGGACTACATGCGGAAGTTTGACAACGCTGTTGAATTGGCAGATGCACCCCACGAAAATTTCATGCACATTGGTCCTAAACTTGGGAAGAGAACCCGGGTCGCGAGCTACGCAAAGGAAATTATTAACACGGCTAGCAAGACGGCTCAGGTGGGGAAACAAGCCGAGGAAACTCCCGCATCCGTTTGCGAGCAGAGTACGAGAGACCATACTGTGAGCCGCCCTACTGATGCCAACCCGACCATAAAGATCAGGACCAGGCGCGGCGGAAGACGTGTTGTGTGTGTTGAGCATACAACACATGAAATCTTCCATTTCACATGACAGAGCTTCCCCCTACTCTCAACATTTGATACAAATTCAACACATGAGCTGAATCTGTTCTGCCGCGCCTGATCAGGACTCACGTTGATGAATCAGGTCCATCATCAAGAGGAAGGAGAACAAGAGACGAGGGCGGCAGATAAAACTGGCTGAGGGTACGCTGAGGTCCAAAAAAATCAAACGAACGGTGAAGCTGGACACCCTTGGCGTAAAAATTTAGGGTGTGAAGCGAACAAGGTTAGACAGCGTCCTCATAGATGTGCGTAATGAAGCAGAGAGCAGGGGACAACTGGCATCTACCATTAGGGAAGCTGTCAGGAACAGGGTAAACGTGCGCGAGCTCGTTCCTTGCATCGAGGTGGAGATTCTCGACCCAGTCACTGAACAACTGGAAGTTAGAGAAGCCGTGAAGAAACACTTTGGGAAGACGTGATTTGTCTCGATAAGGGCCAACTTGATAAAGAAAGCCTTCAGGCAAAGGCTTATGTGGAGATAAGCGGGGAAATCGCCAGCAATACTTCCCAGGTAGGGCACCTCAAGGTGGGTTGAGTGTCCTGCAGAGTTAGAAAGTATTTGGAGGCTTTTGGGTGCTATTGCTACCTGGCATCGAACTGCACTGGTCCAGATGGGATCATGAGTTGCTGAAGATCCACAGTGTTGTTACCTTTGCGCCAGAAGTAAAGAGCCCTGGACTGACCTACCGGTGAGAGGGAGATCCCCCAAGAAGAGCCGCCTAATGAGCCAACAAGGAGGACGCCGAACTGCGGTGTAGTACGCCTCTAGGCAGTGACCCTGAAGTAATGGAAAACCGTTCCAGGTTCACTGTCTGGCAAGGATGGTCAATATGTGCGTAAATGCTTTCTCACTTCCTGACCAAAAATGGTCTTTTCACATTAGTGAAAATTTGATGAATAAGTAAAAAAAGTTTCTTTGGCAGATGAAGATGATTTAAAAAACATTTTTGGCCGCTAGGACTCAAACTCTTTGAAAAAATGGTTTTTTTTAATGCATCATAGCTACAGATACACGAAGTTCCTTTTTCTACATGCGCAAACATATTTTACATCTAAGAATAATCCTTTCATATCAATTTGACTCAATTTACATTTTTTGTTGGTTTCTTAGTTGAAATCTTTTGATATCTTTTCAGAAGGTTCTCGAGCTTTGGCTTTAGACGTTTTACAAGTTTTGGTACAGTATTCCCCGCAACCTTTAAGTAATGCCTTAATTGAGAATGCATTTTTCGCTGCATGCCATTGTATTTTGAATTCCGAGGAGAATGCAACATTACAAAGTGGCAGTGAAGTTATCCGTACATATCTTTCTGTTTCTGCTCATCAAATTATTGAACGCAGAGATAATGAAGGTTGTACAGGTCTGGAATATATTTTGAAAATTTCAGCACAACTTTTGAATCCTCGGGTTCGTATGTTATTATAAAATAGTACATATACCTGCATCTAAAGTTTGCCTTTGAGGGCATATAAGGGCGCAATGTAGCACACTTTCTTCGCACTCCTTAAGAAAAGGCAAACTTTTGGTACAGGTTCGACAAAGAATACTCTTATATAGCTCTCCTAAATAGTTTTTGCACCATTCGTATTCATATTTCATTTTTCTTTAACAGTCGAGTGAGTTCACTGCCGCATTCGTGGGTCGGTTGGTGACAACTTTGATCAGGAAAGCTGGAAATACTCTGGGTGAAAATTTGGATCTATTATTAAAAGCCGTCCTTAGTAAAATGCAGCGAACCGAAACCTTAACCGTGATGCAAAATTTGCTAATGGTCTATGCCCACTTGATTAATTCAGAGTTTGACGCTGTTCTGAACTTTTTATCAACCGTCCCTGGTCCTACGGGACAAAGTGCTCTTGCTTTTGTATTGTCTGAGTGGGTTAGCAGACAACATCTATTTTTTGGTAATTATGATCGAAAGGTAGCGACCGTTGCATTATGCAAATTGCTAGAGTATGGCGTTACTCATGACGACTTGAGATTAAATGAGATTTCCGTCAATGGAGAGGAAATATATCCAGGTGAACACCACAAACATTCTTTGTTATTTCTATCCATTTTTTTCTTTGGTCAAATTTTAAAAAAAAATCCAATTTTCAGAACACGAAGAGGGTATGAGGACAAGAACCAGAAGCCAACTGCCGACACCTCATTGGACGACCATTCCTGTGCTTGTGAAAATTTTTAAGTTGCTCATAAATGAACTAGCTAACGACATTGAAGCTGTTTCTGCTGGCAATCAAAGCATTGAAGTAATTATTTTTAATTAGCAAGTTTTGAGGTATACGTAGAAAAAGAAGTCTACAAATTTATAAATTAATTTTGGTAATTCACTTGCAGGAGTCTGATGATGACTGTGACTCGGATGGCCAAGAAACCATATTAGATCCAGGAAACGAGGCGAATATGTTAAGTAAGAAATAACTATTCATTCGATATTTGGAAGAATAAATGCCGTTTACAAGCCTTCAAAATTACTGTTTGCTAATTTTATTTTTTAGGACTGGATGGTTTCGAAGAGGAAGAACAGGACGAAGATCCTGATATAATGCAAGATTCTATATATCACTTAAACCTTGCACAATATTTAAGTGACTTCCTTTTAAAATTTTCAACTCATCATTGCTTCCCAGCTTTCGTACAACACTTGAATGTATTAGAGCGAAAAGTTTTAACAAACATCAACGTAAATACAGTATTCATATAAGTCGATAAAATCGGCAAGTAAGCTTAAATCGTTCACGTATACATATGTTAATAATTTTTGTAATTTGATTAGTGCCTTATATAAATATCAATTTCTGCATAAATTTACTGTTTCATTTTCAAGAAGCAAATAGAACATAATTATTATTACGTAAGGTTTCTAGTTTTCTAATCTACAACGTTATTCTAAAATTCTCCAACTTAACCATACTTTCAATGGAAATACATATCATTCAATAATATCAAGTTATCCTTGTATTTCGGATAGATCTATGGAAAACTGTTCTGCTTTTTTCCAAAATCTGAATTTCATTGTCTTCTCCGCATCAGTATAATAGAAAATTTCCAGATGGTAAATACAGAAGTAACTTCAGAAATCGAGATCCACTGAAGTGCAAGTGAAGGAGTGACATTGAATCCACAGATAATTGCGAATCAGAAACGCCTTAGACGCGAAATAAGAAACAATACCAACAGACAGTCATACATTTTCTTGACAAAAAAAGATTAGCGCCGCATTGTAAAGAACGGCTATCGTATACTTTTAATACATGCGAACAACTTTCAAATTTGATACTCGTAATTTTGAATCACTCAGCAAATATTAGGATTTTACTTTTGTCTGATAAAAGAAGAGAAAACTATTCTAAGTAGACTGGCTCTTTTTTGGAATATGAAGATCGACTAAACGATTATAAATACAAAGAGAGAGGAAACACGATCGAATGCACAGCTAGTTTTTTTTAGTATAGTCTCTGAATCTTTATTTTAAATCAAATTAGGCTTGACATTTTTTGATACACTCACATAAAAGTAATATAAACATTTTATGTATCACAAATCTTCTTTCCTAAACTTCAACATCGATTCATGATTGATTACTGATACAAAAATCTCTGACCATCTATTTTTTTAAATAATATTCATTACATGAAAGGAACTGTCTATCCATATGAACTTAGAATAACGGATAATAAAAATAAACTTGATTCCTTATACGCATTTGGTATATAATAGTTACACCCTGTATGTGAGCATGAAATTAAATTATGGCACGGGTATGTACACGTATGATTTATTTATATATGATTTATATGAAAAAAAATATATGCATATATTTTCTAGTTCTACGAAATATTATTCCAACTCATTTTTTTTGCAGAAGTGAGCTCAATAACAAACAACAATAAAATGACGCAAGATTTTTTTAACTATGAGAATCTCTTCAAGTAAATAAAATATTTTTATTTGAAAAATTGAGCCAGATCAAATTTTGTATCGCGTAATATGAGAATATTTTTTTCGTGACAAAATATCTTGTTCTCGGAATGGAGTATGTCATGAGACATGTGAAATTGTTTAATATACACATATGTACAAAATCTATACTCCTAATTTTTATTCTATGTTAAAAAATCTAATTATCTATTAATGCTATATTTATGAAAAGTATTTACAACTCTACATCGATGAATTTGCCCAACACAGACAATTCATGGAAAGGCAAATAATCATTGAAAAACCTTTATATCAATGTATAAACTAATACTGATTTTATGTTACCAATGGGTTCATGAATCCTTTAAAGTCGTTTAACTTAGCGATTATCAAACTCTTAAAGTTACTCTATGTCAGACTTAAGTAAAATTACTATCCCTAGGATAGCATCAAATAGGAATTAATGCTCTCACTCTTGAAGGGAAGCTATTATTTTCAAAACAACAATGTATAATTAAATAGAAGTAATGAAAGTGTGTTGTGTGTGTCTGTTTGTTAAACTGTCGTGACTGATAAGAGGCCCATTAATTTGCCTCCAGAACCTGGAACAGTCCCTACTCTGTTTCCGTGTACTAACATCTCTTGAACTGTCGTAAAATCATCCAAAGCAACTTTTTTCCGTGCCATTTTCTTATGACTGAGCTCTACTATATTTAATGGTATTAATGGTTGCTGTTGCTGCTGCAATAACATTTCCTGCTGACGTTGCTTACGTTCTCGCGCTTGCTCCAGTTGTCTCTTACGTTCTTCTTTACTCCAGTATCGGCCAACCTGAATGAATTAAAATGTCAGCATTGAAGATGAGAAAAAATGTGTTCGCTGGGCGGGCACATTCTCATCGCGCCCTGCTCGCGCGGCTCGCAAGTTTAAGCACGCCTAGGGCGCGCGTCTGTTGAATCTCGCGCTCGATAATGAATGCACCTCGCGCTTCTCGGTCGGTCTTTGTAATCCCCTACATTCGTGTATAGATCTTTTGAAACTAAAAAGCAAAACGTAGGATGTTTTAATTTGATGATTGTGAATTCTTTTTCGTTAAGGCTTCTCTTGCTTTAACCAATACATTCTCGTCTTGTGCTTCGCACTCGATTCAAACTTGTTCAAAAAGTTCAATATATTGAATACGTAATATATTACGTATTCAAGGTATTATATACCTCGATCCTGGACTGCTTGTTCAGATGATGCAGAACGAAGCATATATATATATATATTTCATTTTTCATGAACATTTTTTTCCCCCACGCACAGTTTGATCACAAAATGGATTTTTATTTTTTAAATATTATTTTTGCCAATAGAATGATAACTACGTGTCCTATCGAAAACAATGGTCAGAAACGAATTTGTAGAACTTTTTCAGGTGGCCAATTTTTGTCCAATAATTTTTTGTCGTATCTCTACAAAATGGAATTTTGTATTTTTGAGGATTTTTTCCTTAGTAAGAACCATAACCGATGGTCAAAAATGGTGAACGAACTTGACCTTTACTTTCGGTCCCTCAAAATGTATGCCAAAGGGCAATCTAATCCGATTAGTCTTTCAGAAGTTATATGATATATAGACAATGACAGACACCAATGTAAAACCTGTTTTTTCGGATTCAGGGGTTCTCGAAACGTGGAGATTTCACTGAATGTACGAAATTCAATTTTCACATAAAACTAATACCTTCTTATTATGATGAGAATGTAAGAATAACATACTGATATCATCAGACACCTAATTCATTCCTTTACTGGTGGCAAAAAACCCAGGACCACCAGAGATAAACCTTGAACACAACATTTAGTAAACGAAAGGTTGATTAGACAAAGCTGCACCACAAGATTAACCGGCCACCGCTGAAGCAATAAATTTTTGTGCTATTGATGTACCTACGCAACCTCATTATGGTACAGTACCATTATATGCTTCACTGGCAGATGGTCTGATTCAACCAGAGGCAGAAGTAATTCTGCAACCAAGATGGCGAAAAAATGGACGTACTACGTGTACAGAGATGCAATGCACCTTTATTTCTTGGCAGAGAAGAATGAGCAAAGTTATAGATCATCGTCCCTTCTTGCTCCGGTAACCGCATCCAGCCACAAGAATCACGGGACAGAATCCTGCAGGAAAAAAATTATTGGAAACAGATAAAAAAAGATCTGTTGACAAATAACTGCCGAATCTTAAAACAGCAACCTTCCAAATTGAAGTATAACAGCCTCATATTGATGATCTTCCTCTGGAAGGTGTAGATAGCGAAGGGCCAATTAATGAAGGCAGTTCTCCCAAAGATGGCCCGGAACACTACTAAGTCTGCGTACAACAAAGATTGTCATTAGTATCGAGAGGAGAGAATAAATCTCTTTTCTCTACTAATGGCAAGGCTTTGAATGGCGCATGCACAGAAGTGCCCCGGGCCATTATTGGGAGTATCAAAAGAAGGTTCAGAGACAATTTGCAGGTCTGTCAAAAAGCTACAATTTGTCTACTTTACGCATTAAATTTTGATTTTTCTATAGTATTTTCGATGGGTAAAAACGAGAACCAAAAGTCGAATAAGGCTGGGTAACGAACTCATCCTTCCTTTTGGACCAACAGACAAACACCATGGCCAAAACCTGTTTTTCAGCTTGAGAGGGCACTGACTTTTCTTAACTTCTTCCATATCGTGCTTTATTTCCCGTGGAATCTCCATTTTCCTTTGAATTTTTCAATTTTGGAAATGCTATATCTCTAATAATTTTTCTAATCGAAAAAAGTCGTAAAGGAAAATTCTTCAAGTTTCTAAATACTACAAAGAACCGTACATAGAATTATGAAATCTCGAAGAAAAAGATCTCGACAATTTTGGAAATGCTCCAAATTTTTGAGCTTGTATCCAAAATAGCTGACTAACAGACTCGCCCACCATTTTGGAACGCTTAATAAGTGTATCGAAGCTCAATTTGAACTGTCCATTTTTTCCAGTTTTCATGTTTACGGACGGCCGGAAGAACATACAGACCAACAGAGAGACACCTTTGCCAAAACCTGATTTCTAGCTTCAGAAGGGTCTCGAAGCGTGGAGATCCGTTGAAAATCCACCATGTGAAATTTCAGACGATTCTAATACTTCCTCAATCATAACTGATGATAATGAAACCAGATATTTTTTCTATAGACAAATTTCAAAACCAAAAATGCAAATTATAACACACACGCGCAGTAGCGCAGGGCTTAGATTTTGGGAGCACTGAATTAGATGCCTATAATCGGTGCACTGTGCTCGTGTGTAATGCAAGTGCATGTGTGTGTTCATTGGTCAAAATCGACCATCGGCCACCGAACAATAGTTCCCTCGACTCTTTGTCGTGAACTAAGTAGAGAGCAAAATATCTCCAGAAGAACTGGATTACGACTACTATCGGCGAGATAATTTCAGTTATCTGGCTTTGAAGGTTAAAAACTCAGCAAAACAAAATGCTAGCGGAATGAGTAAACAGTCATTTCGAAGCTTGAATTGTTCTACGTAAATTGGTTTGAAACCAGTGATTTAACATTTTTTGTGCTTTTCAGACTGAGAAAAGTCAAGTTCAAAGCACTATTTTTTATTCAAGATGATAAGGGAAGAACCTGGACAAATTCATAGGAATTCTTCAAAAATCTATGGATAAATCTCTGTAGACAACTTGAAAAAATATTGCAAATTGTTGGCTTGAATGACAAAAATATACAATTTTTTTATACAGGTTTTTGAATCAGAGAGCAAGTGTGAGAAACCAGCGGAAAAAAGCAGGAAAAAAGCACCCTGCTGGTTTCTAACATTTTCTTTCCAATATAAAGAACCGTTAAAAAATCACGATTCTCATGAATAAAAAAAGAAATTGCATTTTTTTTAAACAGTTAATAATTACAGAGCCTTCACGTAACAGTTTGGAATTTAATTCATTTCATTATCTTGATTAGGAGAGAAAATAGTGTGCTTGTATATTTTCTCAATTTAAGATAACAATTTGCAATATTTTTAACGTTTGTCCGCAGAAATTTCTTCATTAATATTTGAAGAATATCCTTGAATTTTGTTCAGATTTTTTACACAGTTCTTTCAATAAAAGATAGTGTTCGGAACTTGAGTCTTTCACATTGTGTCCAAAAATCCTTATTTTTTTCGACTTTTTCGAGTCTGCAAAGCACATTTCCAGTAATTTCTAGATCACTGGTTTCAAGTTTATTTACGAAGAACAGTTTGAGCTTCGAAATTACTATTTGCTTGTTAAGCTACCATCTTTTTCGGCTGAGTTCTTAACATTCAAAGCCAGATGACCTTATAGTTAAGCCTACTTACATCACAGACTCAAACTTTTCAACGGTTTTGAAGACAGCAAAAAACTATAAAGCCCCAGATCCGAAGATGTATTGATAGATGATGTATAGATTGCCATGATGCAAGCTAAGAAACATCAAAGAAACTGGCAGATGGCAAAAGCAAGCGTTTCCATCGGTACCATATGACTATTTGCTTGAAGTTCTGAAAGATCACAAGATTTGCCCAAGTATTATCGCCTTCTTAGGTCGTTTGATGATCAAGAGAAAAAGAATCAAATAATTGAATTATGACAACCAACGATACTTAGATTAATTTGCATTCCACAGTTATCTTCCAGAGAGACTTATTCCAACCAGAAACTATAGCAAGTGATTTACTATATACTTGCAGTTGAATACAGCCACACACATATTTTTAGCTTGAACCAGTCGTACTTGAACGACGTACCTTCATTTCTGACATTGTATCATCTTCAGTAGTATGACCAGCTCGCTCTTCCGAAATTTCAATTGCTCTGTTCTTCAGTATTCGATTACGAATGGGTCTCCGTGCGATGTACCGCGTTCCATCTGCTCGTTTCTTAACTTTCCACTCCATTTGAATATCACACTTATCTTCAGGTGGAATCCAGGCATTAGCCGTACAAACCTGTTGGCTGCCAATGAATTGATATTGCGCCAAGCTGGGTGCTTGGAAATTGCCTTGGGATTTGGACTTTCTTGTAGATGTTTCCTTCGCTGGAATACTTCTCCTATTAAGTGCTTGCTTAAATAACTGCTGTTGAAGAATCATAGTTTGTTGAAGATTGGCCACATTTGTATACATTGTGTCAGCAAGCAAAGTACTAGTACTAGAATTATCGTGATCTCGCTCATTTAAAGGTGAGCTCTTTTTAGCAAGTTGAGAGTCCGATTTTTTTAGACCATCGCAGTTCTTTTGTTGCTGAGAATGTTTGGACGCGCACAAAACCAAAGTACTTTTGTGGTAATCCTTTTCACCTTGATGCAGTTCCAAAGTCAAAGGATTACTGTGACACGACTCGCCTGTATTATACGCACTCGAGCTGTCCTTTTCTTCACCAGAACTATTACTTTTTGAAGAAGAGTGACAAGGCTTTATTTGATTTCCTTGACTTTGATTTTGTACCTTACTTTGCTGCGACCAATTTTCATGTTCATACGGAAATGAGTAGAGAGGTTCTACATCCGATTCTGGTATTGTCTCATAAATATGTTCCGTATCACTCCAAACGTAACTTGAATATGACTCTATTAACTTAACTTGCGGTGGTCCAGGCTGCTGTGCTCGAATATTCAAAGTTTCTACTTTTTTTGTGAAATCTGTTACCGACTCCTTTGTTCGCGTTTTCCGCTCTTCGTTATGAGATGGAGATGTTGCGTTCTTATTACACTTTTGAGAATGTTGTGGCAAGCTAGTAGAAGTTGTGGAAAAACTATTGTTCTGTTCAGTGTGCGAAGGTACAGGTGGTGGAAGTTTGAGCGTTGAACTGTTTCCCAAAGTTCCTTTACTACTAGTTTCATCGGTTTGTTCTTGTTCCTTCTGGTGCCGTATAAATTGCTCGATCATACTGTTTTGATAAGCAGGGACATTTTCAGGAGATACAGGCAGTGATTCCTGAAACATCCGACATAATAATCTTAATAATCTTCTAACTTCCAGGGTAAGATTCAGAAAGTCTTGCGTCATTTTGAAAGATTCCAGACATTTTGATATTAGGATAATTCACGGATAAAATTAATTACCTCACGACATGTTTGTTTCACGTCGTAATCATCATCCTGGAAGCAAATAATATTTAGTTATAGGTGCACAAATTATAATTTGCGGAAGTTTGTCGAGTATGTATAATTCAATATTGTGATATGCTTTGTTGGAAGGAAAGGATAATCTACGCGTTTACGGTAATGTTTGTTATGCAGTTTCAAATTTTACGGTGTAGCAGTGGTTCAACTCTTCTAAATTGCTTGATTAGTTCACAATTAAGTGTACAAACCCGATAAAGGCACCGGCTAACAAGAATGGTCACAGCATTGTTAGTTTCTGCGAAAAGATTTTCGGTTTGTTCCTTATTCGCCACGTCTTTTCCATTCACCTGGAATGCAATATGAAAAATGCAACCATTATTTTGGAGTGAAAGATACTACTCTAGAGCCGAATTTCATATTAGAACCTTTCCAAGTTACCTGTAAAATTTGGTCTCCTTCTCGAAGTCGACCATCTCGGGCTGCAAGACTTTCAGGAACTATTTCTGATATATATACTTCGATGTCAGCTTCTTCACTTCCTGAAGCTGAGCTATAGCAAACTGTTAACCCAAGTTTTTGAGCAATTCCACTTTTCCGCAGCGTAACTTCCTAGTGTTAAAAAACAATTATTTATCAAGCTAGGCTCAATTGCAACTTTTTGTATACATAATATGCAATATAAACGGTCAGAATACAATGAAACCTCAAAATCAATATCATGAGTTAGAAAATCTTCAAAACTGCCATTCATTTGTTCCTCAGCACATACAGAAACGGGAAGCAAATCTTCGTCTTCAATTAGACCTGCCCAATCTGTCTGTACAGCAGTTGAAACAAATGAAATTGTTTCATTTTTCACATCATGTAATGTTAGGTCGTCGTTCGCTGAAGCTGTTGTAGTTGTTCTGTTTGGTTTGTCCTGGTTAGGTTTTTCCTCATCTTCTGCTAATACGACTTGACTAGGATCTCGACGTAGGACTTCAACAATGATAGGTTCTTCAGCCAGTTGAAAACAACGTACTGCATCTTCGTGACTAGAATTTGATACATCTTGACCGTTCACCTGAAATAGAGAAAACTGTTTTATAATCGTTCACTACGTACAGCAATAAAAGGATTTGTTTTCCTTCATTTAATTTTTAAATGCCGGCCGTTTCAAAGGACCACATTTGTATTTGTCTCATATGTGGTGTACATAAATCTTTTCGAGAGTATTTCTGAATAATATTAGAAAAAGAGAAAACATTTTTATCACAAAAAAATCTGCCCGCTGCGCGGGCACATTCTCATGGCGCGCTTCGCTGGCAAGTTTGAGCGCGTCTAGAGCGCGCGTCATTCGAATCTCGCGCTTCACGCTCGGCTTCATACAAAACATAAATTTTACATATTTCTGAGATTTATGCTTACAAACATCTGATCCTAAAAATGTATGAAAATATTCTGAATTTCTTACGATATACGATATGATATTTTTATACATTGCTTACAATTATTCGATATCAATTCTATATTTCGTGGAATAATTTATTTTTCTAATAAAAAAATGAATAAAAAATTGTTAGCGTCTAAGGCAGGTTCGGTTCATACTGCCTAACTGATGAGTCCAATGAATCAGTCCAGGACGAAACATTTTAACATCAATTACTTATTATAGATGTATGTTTATTTTTTTAATATTGATGTTTGTGGGAATTGATTAATGGAAAATAAAAAGTATAGACCCAAATGCCATTATAAAAATTTATCTTTTACAAGATTTCAAGGGTCTCCAAAAAAATGTCTCGACAGCGTAAATTTATTTAAAAAATTTTTTGGCGGCCCCTTTTTCCCTGATATTGATGAGATTTCCCTGAATTTTCCATGATCAAAAAGTTTCCCTGATATTTCCCTGAGTTTCCATGATTTCCAGAGATTGTGGCAACCCTGCAGTACAGACAGACACCTTCGTAAAAATCGTTTTTTCTGACTCAGGGGGTCTCAAAACGTGGAGATTTCATTGAATCCGCGAATGTCAATTTCCACATAAAACCAATACCTTCTCATTCAGAATGAGAATGTAAAATAGAATTATAATGAGTTGTTTTGTTCCATCAAACAACTTCGCAGACACACAATTTTATACATAAGCTTCTCCCAGACTTTAAAATCTTAATTTAAAACTTTTTGATCCCTATTATAATGGCTTATTCTCACGACAAAAAAATCCCAGTGAAACAATTGTCACATAGATCCAAGTTGACTGAGAAACTGCTTTGTACCGTACAGTGACGCAATGTGTCGTATTCTATATCTACATACACTTAGGTAGTTTTGCACGCAAATGTGAAGAAGACTTAAGCAGAAAGGTTTTCTAAAAATGTCTGCGTGTACTGATTATTGGATTTCACATAAACAGGATTTAGTTTTACCTACATTCTAGTTTATTCATTTTCAAGAATTTTTCGCTTGATCTAGGTATCATGAATTAGCTGCAACTTTCTCTCCTTGTGCAAACTAGACGATTGGACCTCCATTTTCAACTAAGATGCAACTTGTTTAACACATATCCGGATCAACTATTCCATAATTTGGATCAGTATAAATCAGTATAAACAAAAAGTCAATGGCTTCCAGGTCAATCTATCAACTTCCACGTCTTCATATGATGCAGCGAATCTATTTTTTTTTCGCATAGCAAGACACTGACTTCTCCAGAAGATCGGCATACGACTCTGACTGTGGCGATTCCAATGAACCTTTATTTCTAATCAATATTTATATCATTTCATTGTTATTTGAATGGAATTCAAGTTATATGTATCCCTTTTCCAGACCGATTTTCTTGTGAAATCCCGTCTTTACACAAGACGCCAACATGACGAATTTTTGGAATAAACACATGATAACCTAGTTCTCCATTATCGCAGCCAACAAAGATACTTTTTCTGCTTTTCTTGGCTAGTGCCAATCGATGGTGATCTAGACTCAGCACATAAAAATCAGAACCAAAAGCTTCATTGGGTTTGGATTGATGTGACGAGCGAGCCATAATCCGATGGATTCTTTCCTATGAATGAACTCGTTCACGTTCGATTTATAGGGAACAGAAGATAATCTAAAATTTCTACCTACATAGTTTACACCTAATTTTTCAGCATATAAAGCTTGACCCGAGCAGAATGGAAAATCTCAAGTATTTTAACTGCGAAAAAAAGCGTCGAAATGAACTGTACTCAAAAGTATTGCATATTAGATGCGAAATTGTTGAGAAGCAGATTTCACGACATCTTGTGAATGCTATTGAACAGTTTGCAATGCATATGTCTTGCTTCGTAATGAAACGCCATTGATACCTATGAGACAAATTATGTTTCGCATTCAACCGCGTTCTATCTCATTGAAACATTTCCGAACGCAAAGCAATATAATTTCCGAGTCCCAGTTTTCTTTCAGGATACGTATAAAGTTTTTTCTAGACGACATGGAGAATTATCGTTGTATACAGATACTTCACTTTGTGTATTGACTCAGCTCTACTACGAAATAGATTATTGATGACCAAAATTCAAGTGTTGCCTACTCTATAGCGCATTCCTAGCGTGCCAATATTCTGCATTTGCAAGCGACAACGCGAGGGATGTATGATCGCGGTTGGATGCCGAGCATAGCAGCATACTGTCATTGACATTGTTGTGCACTGACAATTCCTCTTCAATCCTACGTGCAGAGAGAAATGGTATATTAGGGGGAAGAAAATGGTTGCCTGTGGTTCCCTGCCTAACCTGATGTGACTGATTGCGAGCTTTTGTTTTGAAACTACCTAATGATTTACGAATTTTACTTTAGAATACTTATTCATGGAGTAAGAACGTTTGCAAGTTCAAACTGACATTATTTTTGGCGACTTGAGAGTTCTTTCTTCATTTAAAAGAGTTGAGTAACGACGTTCGACAATATTGCAGCCGCTCTGGTAAAATATTTCCAATATTGGAATGGAAAATTATAATCGATTGGAGAGAAAATTTCACTTCAAAGCGGGAGTAGCAAGTCACTTAAATCATAAGAGTACTGGACATATTTTCCCTCTAAGAGTTAATCATCACTCTGATTTTACTGAAAATTTACTCTTTATCATGGGAAATCAGAAAAAGACCTTTATATTATTACCGAAGATAGTTTTTATTTTATGAATTTTATTACAAATATGCGTATCAATATATATTTATAAATATCTGAATATCACCAAGATCATCTGCAATAAAAATACTGACATTTCTACTAGTGTATAGGAAAAACTATGCAGTCAATATTTCAACAAAGAAATACCAAAACAGTCACGTAAGGGCAATAACGCATCATCTTATTCTTCTCGTAAAAATTATACTTATTTCGAAAAATAAATGGTATTTTGTGGTATCGAGATGAAAAATAATAAGAGGTAGGCCTGTGAAGGCATGAGTGCACTTAATAGTTCTGAAAGAAACAAAATACTCATGTTACTTTTATCAAAACAGATCTTCGTTGGAACAAAGAACTATTTCTTGAATTCAAGTTATAAAGAAAATTCCCATGAAATTTCTTTCAATTAAGGGAACTTCTTTCAGGGTTCATGCGATTCGCACATATACTTTCTCCTCCATTGTATTTTAGTACTTTGATACTTTTTTTTGCTTTTCCGTACGCAAAAGTTTGCGCGAATTCTCGGCATTACCCTTCATATTTACCAGCTGCACCCCGAGAGTACACAAACACAACACGCACATGTACATTTGAATCTCTCCAACAGTACCCTTTATTTGAATATATACAGGAAAGACGTATGACTATTAGGGTAAATTTGGGTATCTACTGATACAGATAACAGTACATACAAATCTTTGAAAGTGTCCTTAAATAATATTCTTGTAATTAATTTAAGTAAGGTTCTGAACAATTTTTCTTGCAATTGACCCATTGTGAACAGACTTCAATAATTATACCAATAATTTACTGCCCCAAAAAAATATATGAATTCCATTTTGCATTATAACAAATTTTAAGGAGATATGACTTTTAATTTCGTGGAGAATGTCGACTCGACCGTCTCACTCTGCGACCAAAACGTGGTTCTGTACCAAATTTCGCGGCGCAACGGAAATTACATTGGACAATTTATTAGGAAGGGAGATTAAACTAGTGGTTGAGCTTTCCGAATTCGCCGCGCAATTGTTTCCCACGAATAACAGTGGAGTTTCACTGGTTTCCTGGCGTGCCTTTAAAGTTTTGTCAAGCATGAAAACCTATTTTCACAGATGACGAAAACGCGAACAACGGCTAACAAGTAACAAGTAACAACCGACTGGGCCACTTGATGCTCGAGTGAGTGATTTCTCCAACGAATTTGGAAACATTTCTCATTCCATTAATTACACAAGTAAGTGCAGTAATCGCTTGCGTATCAGGGTGTTTCAAAGCTCCTTCTTATATTCTGATAGAAAATAAACCTTCAGGATTTATACTATATACGAATGTAACTCATGAGGAATCCTTCATTCCGTTGGCGTATTTTTAGATTGGGAAACTTACATTATAGCTGTCTAATGTCTGCTTGCGAGTTGTCTTTCCTCGTGTATACGAGTACTAATTTACTCTGGAGCAGTCATTGGGCAGTTCTGGTCTACTGTAATCAGATCAACACATTATAAACTTTTATTTGGTAAAAGTGAGTTTATAATTTTTGGAGCTTGTAACGTTCAATGGACACAAAAAACGTTACGTCGCCGTTGCCAGGAGCCAAGACATCTAGTTAAAATATGAGAAACTGAATGAAAGGCAGGGGACAATTTTATGAATCTAAATTTCTAGAAATACAAAAAATTGAGGACCTCACTAAAGTTTCTCAGTGCTTTTCATTCAATTCTCACATTTTCATATGGATTTCTTAATTCGAACGTGACGTTTGACAGGAAGCTACACTCTTCTATAAAATGATCCATAGTCAATGCTAACAGAATCATCTCCAGGAAATGCAATTAGGGAGGAAGCACCAAAGCGAATTGGAACTCCTGTTCTAACGCTTAATTCTTTTTTCAGACCAATGCTATTCTCTCCGCACCCCAACCGGCCTAGCCGCATTCAACGATTCAATTTCAACCCTGCTGGTCCAGTAGAAATGCACATTGTCTCGGCGATCCGTACCCCTATTTCTTGTCAAAGGATCCTTTGCCTTTCTTTTTTAGACCCATACAATTTTAAAAAATTACTAGCGATTCTCCATTTTTTCATAGCTAAAGTGCAATTAACTCAATTTCGCAAAAATTGAGATAAAACGCCTTCATTATAAGTTTAAAGTCAATAAGATCTAGCTTGAACTCTCCTCGATTGAGCTTCCAGTTTCGTCGATTTTAAACTTGCTGCACGGTCCTACATAATTTACTACACAGCTATTACTATTTTTCACTTCGATCAATTCCTTATTGCAGTTACAAAACTCATGAAGCAACTACACTAATTCGAGGCTTGTCGCACATCTACTCCACTTTAATTTCTTATCGACTTGGTGTGATATCACTTTAGCTCTAGTGCGCGAGATGACATCCTCTCCGCCTTCAAGTTGAGCGCTCGATATTCGCCCTGAAAGGCCGAGATTTATTATCGCTCAGCTTCTAGGCAGTGTTTGCTGTTTAAGCTCCACAACTTTTAACAAAGAAAAGTGATGGTAAATATTGCAAATCGCATTCAAAAATACAAATGTATTTCAAGTTTTTCCATTGTGCCAACGCCGTGATTCAATATTGGATGAAGAAATAATACTCAATAAGATTTAATTTTTACTAATAATTTAAAATAATGATATGCATTCACCAATTTGTTATAAACAAAGATATTATTTAACTGTAATCTTTGCTCAAATACAGTTTCAAAAGTAGAAAGTCAGAAAAGGAAAGCCAAATGAACGGTGAAATAAGTTTCCATATTTCTAAAGCTGCCGGACACTAGGCAAGGGTTGTCGAGCAAATACCAGCTTGTCTACACAATATTATCGCACGGCAGAAATCTAAACTATTCCACTGACTTTCAAGTCAAATGCAGAGAGGTCCATTCGTTGGCTTCTTAAGCGCGAAAAGATTCAACCTAGTCTTCAAGACCGCTTACACTCGCGAAATCTCAACTTTTGTGCTCCTATATATTACTGTAGGGTGCTTTTGGAAGATTTGAGATTTTTACTTTAGAATACTTATTATTTATGATAATTTATTACTCTAATCAATCACTGCATTCGTCGACTAGCCCAGAAAATTTTAGGAAGCCGCAAAAAAAATCGTATAGCTTTGTACATGATTTCGTTCAATCTAGATTTTAAAAAATCGAACATAAAGCTTTTGGAAATTCAAAGTTGCAATACGAGACCTGATGGCCATCTAGCGAACTAACCAACATAGCTCTCTATGGGATACACGTAGCATTGTTTACATGCGTGTTGCACTCAAATAACGCGATAAAAATTAGTTTTGTGTCAGATTAATCAGTTAGAAGTGCATAAGAACTTTATCAAGTTAATATAAAATCTTAAAAATGGAATTCCTGTGGAACCATTCAAAAGGAAACGATACTCGCAAAGGCAGTGTGTGCTGTGTTGTCAATTGTAACTCCAAAAAAATATTAACACTAATTTGAGTTTCCATAAAGTACCAGAATTTGGTAGTGGTACTGTTAGAGTCAAAAATCTTGTTGGAGAAAGCATTGTTATTGATAAACGTTCCGAATGGTTGAAACGACTCAAGATTCAAGATAATGATCAACAAATACTAGTTTGCTCTCTGCATTTCAAGGTTAATGATTATATATTTCCTGGTTTGCTTTTTATACAGTTATTACGTGATTATTGAATAGAAATATTATCATGATCATTAAATAATGAGGCTAATCAGCTTGTACGTAAGCACAGGGAAAATATGTCAATCCTATCTTCCCCTTTGTAAGTCGTTCCACACACGATTATAAAACCAGAATTGATCGCTCTTTCACATTCGATAATGTTTCTGGAAGACGGCGTTGCAACAACGTACTCGCACAATGTTTTTACAGAGAATAGCAACTTTTTTATCACATTTAAATTATAGTTCGCTTGAATGAACGTGTTGAGACTAATGCTAATCATATGCATGCTGAAATCCATAGGCAGCCATGTTTGTTTTGATGCAGCAGCGCCTCTTTGCCCGCGGTGGATGTTTTTTTTGCCGATACTAAATTTCTTAATAAGATCTCTTAATAATTTCGAAATTTGGAAAATCGTGTGAAATGTAGCATACCAGTCTCTAAAAAGTTGGTTCGATTCAAAAAAAGGAAAGACGATTCAATATGACAATATTCGCGAAATCGACAAATTCACAGTCACAAACGAATTCAATTTTCCAATTTTTGAATCTGCAATTGGTAGATAAGCGGTTAATTAAGTCGCGATTTGTTTTTTACCCTGTGAGAGTATCGGTTATATATAGTAGCAACGCTTGAAAAAATAATCCCCTATTATATTTTACGTTCTAAGTAGCGTTTATAAAGTGAAACCGTTTGAAAGTTAATTCGTCATTATTTTTTGTGACTATACATAGAAGCAACCGGGTAGCAACACTTGAGAGAATAGCTCTACCATTTTGGACAGATACTCATATTACCTTGAATCCGAAAATTGTGTTCCCTGATATTTCTTTAAAATTTGGTCACCTTGTTAAGCAAGCGATGAAAGAATTTGAAAAAGATGGCCACATGGAATAGCGAGCCCTGACGGCTAACGCACACTGACTAATGAATGAAAAAAGTTTTTAAAAAGATAATGATAAAGTGCTGGTGGTATACTTAATAAAATCCTACCAACAAGATCAAATATTGGCTTAGAAAAAACGTAAGGACTAACCGGAAAGATGAAATTGTTGTAAAGAAGTTGTGCGTAAATTGATGCCGAAGGGGAATGGACGGAGTATGTGAAGCAAAAGTGCTGGTTTTACACGGGCTGACTAGATAGGATCGAGATTGGATCCCGACAAGATAGAATTGGATAGGATACGAGGAAGGCATTGAGACTGGCTGGTGGCCGGGTAAACCTTTGAAATTTATTCGATCAATTTCTTGGCAACCCGCAGGAAAAATGTGGTTGTGAAAAAAGCGAAGCGTTCAACATGCACCTCCAAAAAATTCATACGAAATATCTTGTTATAAAAAAGACTGTTGACAATTTACGTTGGGCAGTCCCAATAAATGTATTGAAAGTTTATTTTCGGAACACATCGTTAACATAAATGATATTGTAGAATAATTTTAAATGCTAAGGATTGCAGTTTCTAATTATAATATGAAGATTAAAGAACTAAAGATTCAGCTTAGAACTAGTACAAAAATTTGGAAGGCAGAACTAATTGAGGAAGAGTCACAATGCTAAAAGAAAATTTAAAAATATATCAACCACTGCACCGTTAAGAAACTCTTATTATAGGTGTCTGAAAAGACAACAGGAAGCTCAGTTGGAAGAACTCTGATTCTCCAGGGTAGAGACAATGAAAGCATGATATGCTCCAATTTTCTTAAATATATATGTATATATATCTGATGCCATTGAGGATTCCAACATTTCTTCCGACATCTCATCCCCTTACTTTAGTTCTCTACTTTACTGTTCAGAAAACAGAAGCTCTGTTTTTAACAATACCTCATGTTTACTTTTGATGTGAGGCATAGAATAAACATGAATTGAAAATTTTACCTATATTTCACTTACTCTATAAACTAACAATGAAGAAGAATATTTTCTTTACATATAAGTATCAACGAACCACTGTTCAACTACCTTCCGTCTGATAAAAATTGATTAAATTCTTGCTCTGCTGATTTTTTGTTCTTTCAATCTCATATCTTTATCTGCTCGTATCATATTCATCTCACAGCCTTTAGTTTCATGCGTGAATAGAATATTGGATGAGTCCAAGGATAATCATTTGGATCCATATTCACAATTTGTAACGATTGAGTACAAATATTATGAATGGCTATATATGATTCTGGAATTTCACCTCCTGCATAAGTATTAAAAACTCCAGTCATACTTCTTTATTCGTTGAGAATACATAAAACATTTATTTCTATAGTAGTCAAAATTACTGAATCCAATGGAATATTTTTACTCTATTATATTCAATTGCTTTATCAGCAGCATTTATAAAACTTTCACCAAAAATATAAGGTAAAGGGCCATATTATGGAACACCTTATGGATAGGAGTTGTATATTTTACATTATTCAAAAGAAAGAAGAG
>WSXT02051371.1:0-12957 GCA_011762715.2 Neuroterus valhalla
AAAGTCAAGATTTTTTCAGAATTTTTCAACCTATTTTCAACGTTTCAAATAAAGCGAGATAATAATCGATTAAAGTTAATAAAAATAATTGTTTAAACAATTTTTTATTATTTATAGCAATAATCTCTCAAAATTATGCTACAATCTTGCAGTTTCTTTTTTAAATTTTCAACTTTTTGGACACTTTTCACTTGAAATAAGAAATTATTAAATTGAATTTAGTAAAAATAAATGTTTAACTCTTCATCACTTTTAAATAAGAATAAAGTAATAATTAATCCACGTTAAAAAAATTATTGTTTAAACAATTCATTATCATTGCTAATAATATTTCCTTTGCTTAATGCGGTTTTTCTGAAATGCTTAACCTTGCTCTACTTTTTTAGTTGTGAACAAATAATAAATAAACATTAGAGAGAATAATATTTTAAATATCATTGTATTGTTTTAATGAAATTATTTTTGTTCATTTTCCAATATTCAAAAAAAATCAATTAAAACAAAGAAGCTGAAGCTGAATTCATTCAGTAAAATTTGAATTTTGAATTTTCCACTAAAATTATGGACCTTCAACGCAAAAATTGAATTTGTAAGAAAGTAGTTCAACTTTCAACCAAAAAGTTGATTTCTTGACCTAAATATGTAAATTTTTAATCAAAAATATAATGGTTGATATTGAAAAGAAAAAAAATTCATTATAAATACAAAACAATGTAATTTAAGCAACAATTAAATGAATTCAATCTAATTGAATTTCATTCAAATTTGATTCAGTGCAAAGTTAAACATATCAGAAAAAACCACAACTTTCTAGCACTTGTTTAAGAGAAAATGGTTATAAACAATTATACAAATTTTTTAGAAAAGCATGTTTCTTAACATGCAATAATTATTCCCTGCTTAAGTGGAAAGTGAACCAAAAGCTTAGGAGTTTAGAAAAAACCGCAACTTTTTAGTTCTAATCTAAACGAAGAAAGCCATAAACATTAATAATTTGTTGAAACAATTATTTTTGATAAATTAAATTATGTACCAACTCGCCTAAAGTGAAAAGTGTACAAAAAGTTAAAAATTTCAGAAGAAATCGCAAGTTTCTATCATTAGGCAAAAGAATATTTATAGCAATGATAATAAATTGTTTACATAATTATTCTTACTAAATTAAAAAAAAATTACCTACTTCAAGTGACAAGTGGACAAAAAGTTGAAAGTTTCAGAAAAAAGTGCAACTTTGTAGCATTATTCTAAGAGAATATTGTTATAATTATTACCAAATTTTTTAAACAATTCTTTTTGTTACCTTCATTGAATAAACTGAACGATTTTACTGAAACGTTGGAATCAGTTGAAAAATTCAGAAAAAAGCTTTCTAACCCTTTTCTAGGAGAAATTTGCTAAGAACAATAATAAATTGATTAAACAACTTAAGTGAACACCTAATTATCAGTATAAAGTAATATTTTATGTATTTGAAACAATATGCGTTGAAAAAACCGCAGGAAAATCATAATTAGCGCCAGAAACTCAAAAACCAATTTTTTTCACTCATAGGAGTTTTCTGGGACCCTCTAAACAGACTTATGGGGTTGATATCTGAAAAGTAATATTTTTTTCGTATTCTGTGAGCAATTGTGAAATACGTGTTAAACTTCATGGGGCTTGCACCACCTCTGAATATCATTTTTTACAAAACCATAAAAAATGCATTTATTTTTTTGTTAATTAAAACGAATTCCCGGGTGTTCAGCATAAAAATTCGAAAAAAAAATTTTTGGACCACCCTAATAGTCATCTAGCAAATATATCGAATTTGTAAAATATGGAGTAGTTGAAAAATGTTTTATTATAAGGTATAGTTTCTTCTAAACTTGTTTTGCTTGCAATAATTATTTATTCTATTGTGGTATGATGTTGAATTGCCCTTATTATGGAAATTGTTCCAAAAATTCATAAAAAATTGTATTATTTAGCCTAGGCTCTCTCTTTACAAACTCAGGCCTGACAAAATTTGCATAAAACTTTTTAAGCAGCTTTGTTTTGAACATAAATTTCTGTTTCTGACATTTGAAAGGATTTTCGGATCCAGCATTCTGAATTACATATCATATTATGGAAAATTGAATTTTGTAAATCCTACTCATTCGCTAAAGTAGCTGAATATAATCAAGCTTCCAATCCACAGAAAAGAAGAGCTTTGGTACATTTTGGTCAATCGTCAAACTCCGCTGCTTTTTAATATTTAAATAATTTCTAAATCTATATGTACATTTTTCCTTTTGCAATTCAACACAAGACTCTTTTCGAGAGACTTCAAGTTACTGCTGTATACCTGAACTCATCCTTCTATAAGTGTCGTAGTCCTACTAAAGCGCATTTTATTTTCAATCGGTTCGAACAATCTTCTCATTAAATAATTATTTATAGTTGTAAGTCTCTTTTCTGCTGGTTTATCACTATTTGATCGTAACTACTACCGACAAGCAGGTAGCAAATGAAAATGTTCCCCCGTTAAAAATACATCAGTCTGACGATATTCTCGTCGAGTATTTTCTCGTTTATTCATAATCTCGCAATAAATATAGACACGGAATTCCTCGTCAGTTTCTCCTATTAGAGAGAATTGAGTAGTTGAATAGGCCTCTCGACAAGATACTTGTTACCGACATTTAACGAAATTCGTAAACTTTCTATCAGAGGTGTCCAACGCGTGAGCGACGGTGTAAATAACTGTCACTCATCAATCCCCTCTCTTACCACCTTGAATGCGTTCATGCGGTTAGCGTGATGTGGAAAGGGGGAACGAGAAGAGAATTCTCGGAAAGCGCTCGGAAAAGGGGAAGAAAGGAGAACCGCGCCAGCCCTGCGTTGGACACACCTGCTTTCTATGGTTCGTGACTGTGCTATTCAGCAGATTCACAGAACGGATAAGGGACTGTTCATAAAGTACGTAACCAATTTAAGGGGAAGGAGGGGTCAAGCCGAAAACTACGGTTGGTAACAGGGGTTTGATGATTTTTCAAAAGATAGCCCGTCAACGTTAAGTTTAATACAATAGTCCAAATATTTTTGATTAGAAGCGAATTTCCATTGGTTGCTTTTTTAATCATTTTTTGTTCGGAAGTCATTCCTGTTGGTTGAAAATTTCACTGCTTGATTAAAAATGGAATAATTTGGTTAAAAAGGCAACAATTTGTTGAAAACTCATCTTTTTTGGTAAAAAATTTGACTATTTGGCTAGAAGTTTAACTTCTTTGTAAAAAATCGTTTTTTTCTGTTTGATACTCATCTCTTTGGTTGAAATTTAACAAGTATTGTTGAAAATCCATTTAATTCTATTGTTAAAAATCACTTTGTTTAGTCAGATTTACCTATTCCATTTTCAGCTGATAATTTATCTTTCAAGTTCAAAATTCAACTATCTGGTTAAGGATTGATCGTTTCAAATTGAAAATTCAACCAAATCAAGGTTGAAACTTAATGTATTTTTTTAATAATGGACTTATGATAAAAAAATCAACCTCCTTAATTCAAAAATCATCTTTATGGTTGATAATTTAACTATTTGGCATGATGTTGAACTCATCTGTTGAAAATTTATTCTTGATTGGAAATTGATGTTCCTTATTAAATATTTTTCTTCTCTTTGAAAAAAAAATCCGTTTCTGGTAGGATGGTAATTTTTTTTCTTGAAAATTCATCCTTTTGGGTTGAAAATACCAAGGTTTGGTTTGAAATTAACTTTTTATGATTGGTTGAATTCAACTGTTTCATATTTTAAATTATAATCTTGTTGCATTGAAATATCAGCTATATTACATGCTTCGCTGAGAATTCATCTTCTTGGTTGAAAATTGGTATTTTTTTTATGCCGAATAAACTTTTATTACTGATAATTTTATCATTCTATTCCCAGTTAAAAATTAGCAATGGAAAATATTATTGCTAAAAACTAATTTATTCCGTCAAGTATTCATATTTTTTTGAAAAGTGGATCTTATTGGTGAAATTTCATTCCTTTTAGCTTAAAGTGCAACATTTTAGTTGCTAATCATTCTATTTTGGTTGTAAATTTTACAAATTTTTTGAAATGTTTCTCTTTTGCGGTGAAACTCAATTGCTTTTGAATTCATATTTTTTTGTGGGAAAATCCACTTTTTGCTTGTATTTTAAGTTTTGTAAATTCAACAACTTAATGCAAGAATAAAACTATTCATTTAAAAATTAAATATTTCAAAATCTAACAGTTTTGTTGAAAATTCACTGTATTTTGTTGATCATTTGATCATTAAACTGTTTTGTAAAAAATTAATGTTTTTTTGTTGAAAGTTCAATCACTTGATTGAAAGTTGAAGTAGGTTGTTAAAAATCCATTTTTTCGTAATATCCATCTCTTTTGTTGAACATTTAATTATCCCATTTTCTAACGAAAATTTATTCATTAAGGGCTAGAAACTTAGAAATTCAACTACTTGTTTGAAAGATGAACAATTTGGTAGAAAAATTAACTTTTCCTTCGGAAAATAATATTTTTGGGTTAAAAATTTAATTCTTTCGTGGATAATTGGTTTTCTTGGCTTAAAAATTGAACAATATTCAAGGAAAAAATTTATTTTATTGAAGACGTCTTTTTGGCAGAACGCAATTCTTCTTGTTGGTAGGAAATTCATTTTCTGAGTTGAGAATTGAACTATTTAGTTAAAAATTCATTTTTCTTGGTGAAAATTCAACTATTTGTTCGAAAGATATTCTATTTGGTCAAAAAATGAAGTTTTTATTTGGAAAATAATATTTTTGGGTTGAAAATTCAAATCTTTTGTGGATAATTGGTTTTGTTGGCTTCAAATTTGAACAATATTTATGAAAATAATTTATTTAGTCGAGAATTCGTCTTCTTTGTAGAGCATAATTCTTCTTGTTGGTAGAAAATAATTTCTTTAGTTGAAATTTGAACTATTTATTTAGAGTTCATCGTTTTCGGTGAAAATTCAACTTTTTGTTCGAAAGATATTCTATTTGGTCAAAAGTTGAACTTTTTCTTTGGAAAAGAATATTTTTAGGTCGAAAATTCCAATCTTTTGTGAAATGTTGGTCTTCTTGGCTTCAATATTGAACAATATTCAAGGAAATTATTTACTTAATTGAAGACATCTTTTTTGCAGAACGTAATTCTTCTTGTTGGTAGAAAATTCATTTTCTGAGTTGAAAATTGAACTATTTAGTTGAAAATTCATTGTTCTTGTTGAAAATTCAATTTTTTGTTCGGAAATATTCTATTTGGCCAAGAAATGAATTTTTTCTTTGGAAAATAGTATTTTTTAGTTGAAAACTCAAATCTTTTGTGGATTATTGGTCTTTTTGGCTCCAAAATTAGACAATATTCAAGGAAATAATTTATTCTATTAAGGATGTCTTTTTGCAAGAACTTATTTCTTCTTGTTGGTAGAGAATTCGTTTTCTGATTTGAAAATTGAACAATTTAGTTGAAAATTCATTGTTTCTTGGTGAGAATTCAATTTTTTGTTCGAAAGATATTCTATTTGGCCAAAAAATGAACTTTTTCTTTGGAAAAGAATAGTTTTTGGTTGAAAATCCAAATCTTTCATGGATTGTTGGTCTTCTTGGCTTCAAAATTAAACAATATTCGAGGAAATAATTTATTATATTGAAGATGTCTTTTTGGAAGAACGTAATTCTTCTTGTTGGTATAAAATTCATTTTCTGAGTGGAAAATTGAACTATTTAGTTAAAAATTTATTGTTCTTGGTGAAAATTCCATTTTTTCCGAAAAATATTCTATTTGGCCAAAAAATGAACTTTTCCTTTGGAAAAGAATATTTTTTGGTTGAAAACTCAAATCTTTTGTGGATTATTGGTCTTTTTGGCTCCAAAATTAGACAATATTCAAGGAAATAATTTATTCTATTAAGGATGTCTTTTTGCAAGAACTTATTTCTTCTTGTTGGTAGAGAATTCGTTTTCTGATTTGAAAATTGAACAATTTAGTTGAAAATTCATTGTTTCTTGGTGAGAATTCAATTTTTTGTTCGAAAGATATTCTATTTGGCCAAAAAATGAACTTTTTCTTTGGAAAAGAATAGTTTTTGGTTGAAAATCCAAATCTTTCATGGATTGTTGGTCTTCTTGGCTTCAAAATTAAACAATATTCGAGGAAATAATTTATTATATTGAAGATGTCTTTTTGGAAGAACGTAATTCTTCTTGTTGGTATAAAATTCATTTTCTGAGTGGAAAATTGAACTATTTAGTTAAAAATTTATTGTTCTTGGTGAAAATTCCATTTTTTCCGAAAAATATTCTATTTGGCCAAAAAATGAACTTTTCCTTTGGAAAAGAATATTTTTTGGTTGAAAACTCAAATCTTTTGTGGATTATTGGTCTTTTTGGCTCCAAAATTAGACAATATTCAAGGAAATACTTTATTCTACTAAGGATGTCTTTTTGCAAGAACTTAATTCTTCTTGTTGGTAGAAAATTCGTTTTCTGATTTGAAAATTCAACAATTTAGTTGAAAATTCATTGTTTCTTGGTGAAGATTCAATTTTTTGTTCGAAAGATATTCTATTTGGCCAAAAAATGAACTTTATCTTTGGAAAAGAATATTTTTTGGTTGAAAATCCAAATCTTTCATGGATTGTTGGTCTTCTTGGCTTCAAAATTAAACAATATTCGACGAAATAATTTATTTTATTGAAGACGTCTTTTTGGCAGAACGTAATTCTTCTTGTTGGTAGAAAATTCGTTTTCTGAGTTGAAAATTGAAGTATTTAGTTGAATAGTCATTGTTCTTGGTGAAAATTTAACTTTCTGTTCAAAAGATAAACTATTTGGTCGAAAAATTAACTTTTTCTTTGGAAAAATATTTTTGGGTTGAAAATTCATCTTTTAGGTCATACATAAAGCTATTTCGTTGAAAGTTCAAAGCATCAGTCAAAAATTCAACTATTTTTTGAAATCATATTTTTTGTCAGGAATTCGGCTTTTTTGTTAAAAAATTGTCCATTTAAGTTGAAAATTCATGTTAGTCCAAAATTAGTAACGTAGTTTATGAACAGCCCCTAAGAGCCACAAAAGGTCTGTCTGTTGGTAAATGTCGGTAATAGGAAACTGTAGGCAGAGAAAATGTACCTCATAATAAAGTGTATCTTTAAAGAGATATTTGTGAAGTTGGTTCGAGATTCCGACGAGTTCTCAGCTGTGCGATTTTGAATCTATTTGAATGTTCTTGGATTGGATCTACTTGGTCTTTAAAATCCACCAAACAAAATTCTAGAAATAGAAATGAAATATTGGCTGTGAAATATTTCATGGAATTTCAAAAGAATTTTTAATAGCTTCTAAGAGTAACCAGTTGTAAATATAGTCGATAGAATCAGAGAAAATAGCATGGGCTACCGAACCTCGAGCACAAGAAGAGCGAAAATGAATCAATTTTCGATTATTATTATTATTATTTGATATTTTCCATTTTGGTTCGAGATTCTAAGTTGAATTTTTTTATTTTTTGACCATTTTTTTGGAAAATCTAAGAATGCTCTTTCATTGGTCGAGAGATAGGAGCCGAAAGTCGAAAGTCGCGAAGGGGGAGATTGAGAAGCTCCTTCAGTTCTAGCCCATAAAGGCCTCGATTAAAAGTGTTATGGCTCTAGGGATATATATGTTGCTTTTCTGAAGCTTACAGAAAGTATGTAGTTTTAGACTTTACGATTTATAGGGAGTATTACCGTAGTTACTAAATAGGTAGAGTAAATATCGTAGGATATAAGAGCGGAAAAGGACAAAAAGAAAATTTTGAAGAAAAAGCGTAGCATATAGGCAGTCGACATCCGAAAGATAAACTATTATGGTCGTTCAATAGTACTTTATCGGCACTAAATCCACACCCTATTGCACTTGTAAGCATTTCCCTAAATTCGCATCCATTTTTCTATTTCACGAAACTAAAACGCTACTAACCTTGAGTCAAAGTCTCTGATTTTCAAACTATTCTTCTATTGCTATTAGACTCTCTAATTCAGAGGTGTCCAACGCGTGAGCAACGGTGTAAATAGCTGTCACTCGTCAATCCCCTCTCTTACCACCTTCGATGCGTTCATACACGCAAGTAGGCGTGGTCAGGCGTAGTCAGACGAAGCCCGTGGCGGACCGAGGAGAGAATTCTCGATACAGCGCTCGAAGAAGGGGAAAAAAGAAGCGTGCAAATCTTGCGTTGGACACCCCTGCCCTAATTTCTAATAGCTGGAGACGGATCATGATAGTATGATGATGTTTATTATTATTATTGTACCACCCACTTTTTGAGATTGATTTTTTTTGCCATCTTATTGTTAGAAAGAAAGTAGCAGAGAGAAAGAGGAGCAGACACGAAGCTCTGTGCAAATGAAAATTAAGCAGATAGTTCAGAGTTGTTGCTTGTAGATTGATAAGTTTTGACCATCAGAAATTCAACGCTATTAATTTATAATATTCAAAGTTCAAGAATCTCACGTTAGCAGTTTACAACACTTATTGTTTATATCAAATGCTTTTGATTAGGTACTCAAAAAGTTAAACTTGTTCGAATTTGAAGAAATAAAAATTGAACCCTTTACAAATAAATAATTTTTATGATGCACAAACCTAATTACTAATATTATCTAATTATTAATATTCTCTTGGAATCTTAGAAAAAAAATTCAATTGGTATCTTAAAAAGTAAACATTTTCGAACTCGTGGCATACAAAATTACACAATTCAAAATGTCAATCGTCGTAAAATGAAAAAATAGAAGTAATAAGGAATGAAACATCTATTAAATTCAAAATCGGAGAATATTCAATTTAGAATACTTAAAATCGAAATTCACATCTTTGTACGATGTTTAATAGAAATTCTTAAAGATTCATAATTGAATCGATGGAAAGCAGAACCGAGCAAGAGCGCACGGCCTAGTAGGAAATGGAGGGGATGCTGCTACGAAACGGAAGAGGCGAGCACAGGTATCAAATAATTTTATTATGTTTTTCAAAACTAAACTTGCGATATCTTCGAAACTACAGAAGATTTTTCGAAGAAATTCGAGCACAAAACTCTCCAGGCTTTAGCGATCCCATCAGAATTAAAAAATAATTTTTTTGAACATATAATTAATGATAAACGATACATTGCCAATTTTGTTTATTTATTGATATAATTGTTGTAATAATCAATCGATTATTATCAAAATTTCTGAAAAACTTCTTCATTGACTTAAAAAAATGGTCAATTTCGCAAACTTGAAAAATTGTGAATTTCAAGGACGATTTTTGACGACATTGTGAATGTTTCGTTTATAATTATTTATTTGATTTGATAAAGTTATTTGTTAATTTTGACGGGACCAATGAAGCCTGGAGAGTTTTGTGTCCAAATTTAGTTGAAAAATCTTTCGTAGTGTCGAAGATATCGCGAGGTCAGTTTTAAAAAACGTTATAAAAATATTCGATACCAGTGTTCGCCTCTTCCGTTTCGTAGCAGCATCCCCTCCTTTTTCTACTAGGCCGTGCGCTCGCTCGGTTCTGCTTTCCATCGATTCAATTTTAGATTCACAGAAAATATTGAATGTAACATTTGGATGAATCAGCGTTGTTATTCGAAGAATTTCAAACCAAACAATCCGTTAACAATTCATACAGTTCGAAACTATGATATTCAAGTTTTAAAAACGATAATTTATTAAATTTCATATGAATTTTTGAAATTTTTTGAATGAAACAATTTCACATTAAAAAAAAAAGTTTAAGATTTTATATGCGAAGCGATTCTCATGGTATAGAATGCTCAATCTCAACAATTGCAACAATTCAGTCAATCCTCGACAAAGAATGTGGAAAACTCAATACTCTTAACTCCAAAATTCAAAATTGATGGTTTATAAATTCAGATCAGTCAGAGTGAAATTATTCAAAAACTTCAATTTTGAGACGATAATTTCGAATAAATCTGTCAACCTGAAAACATGTCCATGTTCCAAACTATAAAAATCACAAAGTAGAATTCAGAACTAAAACCTCCAAAATTTTCAAGTTTTTGAATTGTGATTCAAAAATGTTGGAGAATAGCATTTTCAATTTTCGTTTGCACAGAGGTAGAAAGAGTAGTGATTGCGAGTGGAGACTAAAACTTTTGAACACGTGGAACGTAGAAAGGAGACGCCGATGGTAAATATTCTCAACACATCTAACCATCGATTGGTCATAAATCCTACTATAGACCTCTTACTTTATTATTTAATCTTTTCTTTTTTCAACGTTCTCTTATTTCTCTTTTAATAATAAATATTTCATCGACTTTTTAATTGTTCTCCATCTATTTTGTACATACTTTTTGAGCACCTCTAGAAATGTCGAATTTTTTCAAAAATTAAAATATTCAAACCGCATATTTTGTACAGAATAAATCTTGAATCGCTCTGTCCGTGAGGTTTCTAAAGGCAATTATGAAAATAATTATCATAATAAAAAATTACTACTACGTGATAAGCGTCCTCTCGCAAATATTTGAATGGTCTTGTATAAGCAATTCTCAAACTTATTTAGTTACATCAATTATCAAATCCTCTCACTGAAAATATGAGAAAGCTAATTTTGATCTCTTGTGTTCGCTTTTTTGTTGAAGCCGGCTTCACTCAAATTTGGCAGATTGACGTACTGACCGAAACGAGGACTAAAGGAGCGAAAATGCTTCTTGTACTTTTTATTAAATTACGTATGTCTTGTTTAAAAAAATAATTATCGACCATTTTGTCCGTTTATCTCTCTTTCATCGACAGCGGTTTCGGCATAAAAAATCTCACAATTGACTCACTGCTTCTGGATTCGATCGTTGCATCAAATCGTTGTATTAGCACAATAATAATAATTATTTTAATACAATAATAATAATAATAATAATAATAATAATAATAATAATAATAATAATGGTAATGTTAATGATAATGCCGATGATAAAATAATATCGGCACTCTGATTTTATGGATTATGATGTACATGATGAAAATATAATACACGTAAAACGACATAAATAATAATAATAATAATAATAATAATAATGATATTAATGATAATACAAATAAATAGCACATAATAAATAAATACTTAATTCTCACTGACGAAATGACTAAGAAAATGACGTCGATTTTCCAATCCTACTTTAAAAATTATATTCGAAGATTGCATTCTATTGCTTATCGCGATTTCACTACATCTTTAGTATAATAATTTAGCATCAAAAGCTAATTTAGCTTCTAAATTCACGCTTTTTTCTCATTCTCACATTTTTTCTCTTTCTCTCGAGCAGCGCGATAAAATATAAGAAAAAACCGGCCTCAGGACATGCAACAACTTGTTCACAGGAGTCTAGGAATCATTTTCGAAAAATAATTATTCTCGCGTAACATTTGCAACAACTCGCATGGATAATATAAACACAGTTATTTTTCGACTCAGAAGGCAACATCAAACTTCATGTTCGACTTAGGATATAAATTTGTTTGTACTTCTAAAGGTCTAAGAAGAATTTGAGTTAAGGTGGTTTCACATTTTGAGCATGTTAAAGGAACTATCAAAATTTGTAACCTGACTAGATTCTGATAGTATCTTTTGAGTATTGTTTCGTTACAACACATTGACATAGAAATTTATCACAAATGTAATACCGTACAACTACTTTGGTATATTATGACTATAATTGAACATCACAAAATTGTATTCAGCATAACAATATTAATTAGAATCATCACTAATGTCGCATTAGGCGGTTTTAAAGTTATTATGAAATGATGTTCTCCTTAGTCTATGAATAGTGCAGAGGTGTCCAACGCGTAAGCAACGGTGTAAATAACTGTCACTCGTCAATCCCCTCTCTTACCACCTTGAACAAGTGCATGCGGTGAGCACGATGTGGAAAGGGGTTCTCAAAGGTCGGGCTGAAGAGAATTCTCGATAAAGCCTCCGGAGAAGGGGAAGAAAGGAGAAGCGCGCTAATCTTGCGTTGGACACCCCTGGAATAGTGTTACTGAACTGATTCCGAGACTCCTGAGAGATTGCTAGTTATAAAAAGAATATAAACAATAACAAAAATCTATGTATCAGGGAAATCAAATGCGTATCGCAGTGAATAATTCCCTTTACTCTTTATATAGTGATATCATCTTTTTTGGCTGATATTAGCTTTATGAAAGTTTGGTTATAGGAGATCTTTGTGAGATCATTATTGCTTCTAGCAACTTGGCGCGATCTCGAAGCTTCAACGATTTAAAAAACATATTACCTTCCTCCGCGCAGCTCGAACAATTCATTCTGCTTGAAATTAGTTCATTTGTTAATTTAATTTCTAATCAGGCTTGCTACACTTCTGAAATGAGTGGAACCATGAAAAATACAGAAAAGTTTTTACAGTTTCTGGAATTAGTCATTCATATTTCCTTAACGGTTGAAAATTTTTCTCATTTTATCATTTTTTTCCTCTGAAAGATGGAAATCCGAAATCATGATTATTATGACTTGGGATTATGAAAATTTTAAAGTGCTAAGAATTAACAGCGTTGAATTCTGTCAACTCGGCATGCTTGAATCGTCAATTTAACAGCAACATTTTGGTCCAAGATCGTTTGAATTTCGAGAAATTGCAATTTTCGATGGTAGTCATTCCAATTAGATATTTTTTATTAAAAGATTGAACCAATCGACCAATTGATTTTTTGTCAATTCATAAAATGAGTTTTATTAAAAACTTTGAACTCAGAATATTCTGAACTCGGAGCGATTAGATCATGAAACTTTTATTTTTCATAAGAAAGCTTTTTGAAATTGACAAATTGTACATTTGATCCAAAAATGGAACGGCTTGATTCCACAACAGCCTCTACGCTCGGGCTAGTAGGCAAGGGAGGGGATACCGCGATGCGCGAAGATTTTTCC
>WSXT02051382.1:0-12956 GCA_011762715.2 Neuroterus valhalla
TAAACAAAAATGAGAATTTTTAGCTAAACAAAAGAAGATATGAAAAAAGGGTATAGAAGAAACAATGTTTATTTTTGAGAGCCCTACAAGATAGTCCTCACAACTTTTTGAATTTTCTCAAAAAATCGAAAAACCAAATTTTGGTCGCACGACAAGTGATGGAAAATAAAAAGTTTCATTTTTTGCACCAAAAAAAGATCTACGAATTTGGTAAAATTTACTTTTTGGTAGGACAATTTTGTGCTTCATATATAAAAAACCATTCAAAAAATGAAAAGAATAAAATTTCGGACAATTGTGACAAGCTTAGGAAAAAACAACTAGACATAAGTTCCTGAAAAAGATCTTTGAATTTGCCAAAATTTTTCCGATGCTAATTTTTTGCTTGAATTTTCGCATAAATCATATAAAATAAAATAAAACATGAAGCAATTATATTTCTAGAAAAAATGCACAACATATGAAAAAAATTGGGCAGCAAAACTTCTCTACCGTTTCAAACGATTTTCGATCGAGTGCGCAGCACGAGACACGAGATGAGAATGTATTTGTTGAAGCCGGAAAAGCTTTAACAAAAGAGGATCCACAATCATCCAATTAGAATAGTTTTTTTATGGTTAAACGCTTCCTAAACAATGAAAAATCCAATTTGCTAGCCAAACTATGCGAGACGTAAATATCAGTGGTGAGTATTGTAATGAGAATGTGTTCCTTAAGGCCAGTAGAACCTTGAGTAAACTTAATATATAAATATCAAAAATGAAAAAAAAAAATTCTTCATAGAAGTAGAGGTTCTCAGAAGTTTTGCAATATTTGTAATTCTGCGTATTCATTACACTGTAAACTGAATTAACCACGTATGAAGCCGAGCGCGTAGCGCGAGGCCAATACAATATCGAGCGCAAAGCGCAAGATCCGATTGACGCGCGCCTTAGGCGCGCTCAAACTTACGAGTTGCGCGCGCAGCGCGCCATCAGAATGTGCCCGCCAAGCGGGCAGATTTTTTAGTTAATAATTATGAAAAACAGCATTCTCCAATTCGACCCTCACATTTCTTCCTATTGAAACACAATATAACCTCTTTTCACGATCACGCTTTCAAATTTCCTAATAAGTCACCAGAAATTACCGCCTTTTTCAAACAAACTCTCAAATGAGTATATTGAAAATTTGGAAAGAAAAAGGTCATGAATGACGTCGTGAATACGTGGGTAAATAAGTAATATTGCTGTCAAACCGTAAATACGCATGACTCCGTAGTTCTGCATTATTTCGTGAGGTTTTTTTTACCTATTTGAGTCCTATCTGGATGAAGTGGTCACCAGCGATAGTGGGAACCGTGCGAGTTATTGTGAAATTTAAATCAGGGACTGGTTTTCTAATAAATTGTGGAATCTCTGTGAATAACGACTACTTTATTTCTAACCTTCAATCTGTGGCATTTGCGGCCATGTTTGTATTCCTGGTGTCAAACTTAGAAATACTACGAAACTAGGGACATTTCTGGAAAATTACTATACTCTGAACACAAATGAGATGGAATTTACTGTACGACGTAATGTAAGTGGTAATCAATTTATTATCATCACCGGATATTATTATGAAATTATTTATTTACTTGAAACTGACGTAGAAATTAATGTTTCAAATGTATTGAACTTCTTCCAAAATGGAATATTACCGAAAATTCCTGGAAATCTATTTAAATTTTTGAATTTAATTTTAGGTTATTTACCTCGAGTTACCATAAATTAACTTTGAAATTAGTCAAAACTTCCAAAAATTGTCATATATTTCCGAAATTTTTTAAATTTCATTGAAGATAAGAGTGGTCAGTTGGTCATGGGGGCTAAGGCATGAGCTTTAGACCCACGCTGACTTGTTGTGGGTTCGATTCCCGCACCGCACTCTGGAAGAGCTTCGGCGGGCCATGGAGAGTCGTGAGCTCGGTACCTCTAGAGTTCTTCAAGTTCTCGAAGTATTAAGTAGCTCTTGCTCTTGGTGGTTCGGAACCCACCTCAAACTGTAGGTATTAACAAATATTCCAATGTAATTGCAGATTATTTATCTTAAGTTACCATAAATCACCTGTAAAATTAGTAGGAATCACCCAAAAATTTTACAAATTTCCGGAAATTCTTAATTTCAAATGTAGGTTATTCATCATTAGTTGCCATAAATTACTGGTAAAATTAGTATGAATTACCCGAAATTTTCATGAATTTCCGGAAATGTATGGAAATTTTTTGAATATTATTTGACGTAATGTATGCTATTGCATGTTATTCCCTTTATTCTTCGAGTTAACCTCTGAACATAAGCCTTTTACGATATCAAGCCGCAATTTAGTGTCCGCCATTTTGAATTTTGAAAAACGAGTATTATTTTCGAATTCAACGAACCCAAAAACGTAAATAAAAGTTGATCTTCATTCCATGCTCTATTTTTTCATGCAAATCGGCCGCCATTTTGTGTCCGCTATCTTGAATTTTGAAAAACAAATATCATTTTCAAATTCAGCGACTCCAAAAACGAAACTAAAAGTTGATTTTTATTTCATCCTCTATTTTTTCATGCAAGTCGGCCGACATTTTCATTTTTGGAAAACCAATATCATTTTCGAATTCACCGACCTTAAAGACTTCCGGATATGTACCTTTCAACACGATGGTTACATGTTTAGGGGTTTTGACCGGAAATTTGAGATTTTGAACCACTGTGCTGCGCCCGGAAAACGCTTTTCATTTGAATCAGCTGATTGGATTGTAAACTCGATCACAAGACAAGAATGGTAAGTCACTAGAAAGAGTTGCAAATTGTAATCCCTGTCCTTGACACTATAATAGTATTTGTGCTTATGGTCAAAGCTGATGCTGAAAAATTTGCATGCGGCACTGCTCACACCTGCAGATAATGTACGAACTAACTCAGTTCAACTAAATGTAGACCTCCGACGTACTCCGTTCGATGCTGATATATAAGAAACTTCACATTAGAAGAAAAAGTTCACGTACTAAAACAGAGTATTGAGAAGCAAGTTACGGACATAAACATCGAAATTCAAAACTCTGGAATTTCCTCATCTTTAATCTCAGAAGATATTGAATATGATATTGAATCCTGCATCAAGGAGATCACTCTGCGCACATCAGGTAAGGAAAATCTATTGATATTCAGTTTACCAGACCATACAGGCATGTTATAAAGTTGGTAAAGGCAAAAGCCGTACCATAATTATTCGAAAACATCAAAATACTTTGAGATCAAACACCGTTAACAAAAAACTGTGTGAAACAAAAACGAATCCTGGAAGAACACCTAGGAAGAGGGTAGAAAGATCTTCGCAATACATACAGGAACAGGAAATCAACTATAGTCAGCACCAGCAAAACACCAATATAAGGTCCATTATTTATCAGAATGTTTTCAGGGATGACCGAATAGATAGTGGGGCTGTCGGTATTCTCATCGCTTTTAACAATGGTTTCATTTGCTCCTAGAATAATTTGTCCTCTGTTGTTCAAGCTGTTCCTGTTTCTATTCATATTATTGAGTTTATTCTCGATTCAATAATTATGTTACGAAACTTGACAGGCAAACCAGTAATTGATATTAATAGTATAGCAGTACATTCTCTCAACAAGGATCTAGATATACTTACTATGTGCTTATGCTACATGTGAATTATTTGTACACTATAGCCCTGTAATAGGTTCTCCAGATCTGTTGGGTTCACTTTCCCCAAATAAATAAATAAATGAACATCTATTGTAATATGCATTTCAGATTTTTTATAAATGAACAGACGTTAACGCGTCTCAGGTCCAAATCTTAGATTTGCTGATAGATGAGTTAAAAAAACATTTTTTCTGAATTGAATCATAAACTCGCTGATTTTTAATTGATAGACGGGAGTCAACACTTTTTCTGATCCGAATACCCAACTTTTTAACAAAACAAACTCATCACGCGTTATGGGGCTTGTATCATGGGTTTGCGATCCTACAACGAGAGCGATTAAAATCCACTTCGAACCAGATTTGACGCGACAACCGACCACGCTACGTCAACACGCAGGACCGTGGGTATCAGTGTTGCCAGGTTTTTAAACTCGGAATATCCGTAACTTCCTTGGTTTTAGGGTGGGGTTAATGGCTGAAAAATCCGTATGAATCCGTATGGAGAAATATCGCATTTTATGATACCATAAAATTCAAAGCATTCCAAAAATATATAAAGCTAATGCAAATTCATTTTTTCTTATTAAAGTTCAAGAGAGAGAAAGAAAAAGGGAGTAAGATACATATACCGCGCGTAATTCAAATAGATATGAAGTGGGCAATCTGAAAATACAAATAATGAGCCTGAACATTTGCTTGTTGAGTTTGAATAAATATGTAAAGGATATTTTGCATATGGATCATGCGGGGATTATGAATGATTAAGAATAATTCAATGATGCACTTTCACACAAATGATGTATTTCACCAGAAAATTCTATTTTGAGAATAAAATTCATTAAAATTTTACATGAAATTTCAAAATATATAAAATTGGAAGAATAAATGAAAGATTGTGGAAATAAAACTACTTTTAATATGGAATAATTATTTAACGAAAGCTATCTGAAAATGAAAAAATAATAAAAAACTGGTTTGACATATATTGTTTTGAACGAATTTTACACACACTGCAATCGCAGTTTTTAAATTATATTGCGTCAGTACCATATGAATGTAATTGTTTGTTATAAAAATAAAATTGAAGTCTTCGCATTACACTTGTATTCGTCAGTACAAAATCAATACGATTTTTAGTTTTAATAATCAAATTCACATTTCAGTTCAACGCAACAGTCACACAGCTCAAGTTCCTCATCCGACTATTTTGGTTGTAAATCTTCTGATTCAGGTACCAATGGTCCGATTTCAGCGATTCAAGTTTTGTTGTACTGATAATTATGGAGAATTTTCGAATGTACATAAGCTGGTGGAAAATTGTTCAAAAATTGCCTTGTAAATGTGACATGAAAGAGAAGCGTCAGCGATCCTAATCTCGATCTCATTGGGGTCTAGAGACTCTAGAGAGGGATATGCGACGCCCATTGAAATTTTTACGAGCATCTTTTACGACCTATTGATTTCACGGAAATGAAACTTCTTGCGTTTCGCAAAATTTTCAACTGATTTTCACACATTTGATACCTTATTGTTAATAGGTTTACAACAATGTTTGAATCTGCAAAATCGGGCTATTTTTGCGGTTCCGTTCCTACCGCGTGTTTCAAAAATACGCATTACTTTTATATGATTATTTGAGGAACGTTTATATTCAGTACTTGTAAAGCTTCGGAAGGAACTTCGTGCCTTACGCATGTCACTTGGACGCGTTTACTTTTTTTGAGTACGAAATTCGTCTGTTCAAAATTCAGTATAAAATCCGTATTTTTCGGAAAATCCAACACTTGAACATGTTAGTGAATCGGATTTTTTTTTCATCAAAATCTTCTTTCTCATCAAACATGTCACATTTCGTGATTCAACTTTTGAATTTGTTAATAAAAAAAACGAAATTGAAATTTGACTTGACAAGCGCGGGCCAATCGCGCGAGACTTCCGCTCCCGGCCCCATCGATGATGGAATTCTCGGTAATAGATTTCTCGCTATAGGTGGATGCGAGTCAATCCAGCGCAATCCCTTTTACAAAACAAGCCTCAGTCGGCCATAAATAGAGCAAATAAAATTCTATACCCGAGATACTGCGCCTTTGGGACTAAAAACTGAAATGCCATATCATATCCTACTTTAAAGGCTGAAGAGTTCAAACATCTTCACAGCTCTGTGCTGCTGTGACTTTTATCTAGTTACTTAGTTTTTAAGCTCTTTTCTATCTTTAGGAATAATTAACTAACTTTATGGGTTTTTATACAAGATTTTACTCAATACTCATAACAGATTCATTTCAATCGTGATAAATAGCTAGAGTAGTAAACAAAATCAGATGAATTATCTAATAGTATAGAATTTCTCATCGAGAAATGGGTGCCTATACAGTATTCATCTTAGAATTTATTGTATAATTTTTTATGTAGAAACCCTAGTTCATATTTAATAAAGATTGTTAAAAAGCAAAAAAAGCACCAGGATTCACACTTCCCTGAGCTTTCGAACTGTACACAAGGTACATCAAAACCCAGCGCACCATACGGCTCTCTTCCATGAGTCTACAAAACGTTCATATGGCTCTCCTCCCCAAGTCTCCAAGCCGTTCACTTGGACAGTTAGTCCAGTCATATTAGACTTTTTTCCCGAAAAAATTTATAAAGTTTTAATATAAATTTAGAACAGAAAAAGGGCTATGTGTTTTAGGCATAGTGTTATCAAGCACGGCTGCGATCTTGCATGTTGCCATCAGTTAAACGTGAAGCGTCCAAGCAGGAAAGTACATTGAAGAGCTCGTTTTTTGGAAAGAGTGTGCTGATATGGCACAGTTTTTGGTTCCTCCTCTGTACCTCATATGTTGACAGGTCACGCCTACGCAAGGGCGATCCGAGCACATTTGTTAACATACTGTGCTTTATCGAAATTCATTTTTTCTGAAATCAATCTAGAGGATCCTGAGGCTCAGAATTGTCAAAACGTTCTAGCAGATTTAAAAAACATCCCTCCAAGTTTCGATTCTGTACAAGATGATGATATTATTGAAGAAATTCACAGCAAGTTAAGAACCGATGTGTTACGTTCAGAAGGAAAGACACCTCAGTTGTGGATACAATACTTTGATCTCGTAACTGGTATTGTATTGCACGTTATTCAAGCTTAGCGTATGAGAAAATTGTCAGCTCCACTTAGATTCCGTCAAAAGTATGTTGCCGATTTTCCATGCAAGTGGACATTTTATGTATGCCAAATTTTGACAACCTAATCTTCAAGATATGGACTCTCTACATCTGAAAATGACAGAAGCAGAGCTCTATACCTTTACAGCTGAAGGATTTTTTACAATTAGACGTACAGACAAATTTTGGTCTGGGATATGGTCGGCAACGGTAATTGAACAAACTTCAATGCAGCAAATGAAAGGCATCGAAAGAATTACACATGGGTGGGGATTCACAGAAAGTGTTTTAAATAAATGGATTTTTGGTCTACCAGTAGCATATCATGTTTGCGAGAATATTGAAAAGTTCTGCGGAATTACCAGCAGTACCAGTTTCCAACATATTGAACTCAGGGATTCGAGTATTAGAAAGGACGAAAAGGATGTCCAAACTTTTCTCTAATGGTTTCAAAAACATCTCCCATTTATTTGTTCCAAAGACCTTACGTCCATATCGAGTAGTATTGTTGCTTCTGAAAACATAAATTGTCACAAAGCCATAGAAATTGGCAAAAAATTACTGAGAGAAGTCGTTGTAGAAGGAAAAAAATTTGCGGATTTTACAATAGAACGCAAAAATAAAGAAAAACCAATTTCTGCATCAAATTCTACTATAGAAGTTGCCGATGATGTCGTAGAAATTGATACTTTTAATTGCTTCAAAGAATAATTTGCACCGTAGAAGCCAAGGAAGACTTGAAATCATGCTTCAATTATGAACTGTCATCATTCCCACTTTCTATTTTCAGTGAGAAAGGCCTAATGAGGAAGACAAAAAAATCATCGTTGTACAACATTTATGAATCTCTTGAGAATGATAAACATAAACATCTGGGAGGATTTTAAATATGTTTTATATATAAACTCAATAGTTGGAGTAGAAAATTAATTATTAGAAATATTCAAATCGAAATGTCTGCTCTACAATTCAAGTCCTATATATTTTCACTGAGAAACAACCTAATTTCGAGGTATGTGCAAGAGAATGCTACTACTGCCACTACTACTACTAATGCTGCTACTTCTACTACAACTACTATAAATCAAATCGCATACATCATAAAACAGTTACTTATAAATCAATTTTATTGCTGAAAAATATGTAAAATAGTATTTATTCATTACTTAATACATCATGCATATATGCATACTGCCGTACAAACTAAAAACATACATAAGTGACATTGCGGTTGAGGGTCATTCTTCCATGCCTGGCAATGGAAACAGTCGACCTGAGCGACAATGTCACTTATGTATCTTTTAAGTTTGGACGGCAGCATACGTCCATAATCAGTTTTTCATAGAATAAGCCGCTGATATATCTTCAGAATAATGTTGATATAATCTTTGAATTTTTGAATAATAAAAAATTAATGACCAGTATTCATGCAAAATAATTCGATCTACCATTTTAGTCTCATACATTATTACCGAAAAACCACCCTACTTCGAGGTATGTGTAAGAGAAAGAGCGTGCGGGCTTCGAGCTCAAACTCACCCCCTGTTTGAAGGGCGGATTACTCGGAAACAATAGCACATGCAACAAAAATATATATAACTCTTTTCGTCAAGAATTTTATGTACTATTTTTCTATGCATAACTATTTTAATGTTTGATGCACCCTTTTTCGAAATCATCGCCAAAAACCAATTTTCGGAGGTTGTTTGTTAGATTTAAGGGTGGTTCCGTCAACTGCCTAGAGGGAAACTCTTTTGATATTTGATTCTGATGCTATAAGGAGCCACGTTCGATAGATATTAAAACTTTATAAATTTTTTCTGGGAATGAGCTGTTTTCAAGCTAATTTGACTGAACTAAATCCTGCACTATCAATTCAGAAACCTAGGAACCAATCAGTCTTTCGCAGGACGATCAACTTTCAAGACGAGGAATTCTAAATGCTTACTACTCCATGTCCTTCCTTAAATAAATAAGCCCTCAACCCTGAAACACAAATCCTAATCTCAGATTTGTTTCAACCTTGGTTGACAGAAGATAAACCCTTCTTCTGATTGCTAATAAATATAAAATAGAAAAATGTCCCCCGATTCAATGCTCCAATTTCTTATTAAATAGACAGAAATAACGCTATTCAGAACCAACTCTTGAATTTGTTAAGGAATAAGCCGGAAATAACGCATTTATTGGTCCAACTCTTGGACTTGTTTATAGATATACATGAAAAGCCACCTTTCAGGACTTGATTCTTCGATTTCTACACATAAGTAAACACCAAAAGCTAGTCTTCTCATCTAGCTATTGAGAATATTGGTTAATTACCACAAGTAACCTTATTTCCTGATTAAGATCTCAACTTTATTCCCAATTAAACACTAAATAAGCCTTATTCTTAATTTTTAATGGATATCCGAAAATGATCATTTCTTGCAATCTTGGGGTACCATATAGGAAAGTTAAATCCTAGTTTTCGACCATCAAACCTCTGCAGGTTGTTCGCCATCTTGAATTAAGGGGTGATTTATTGTATCGCGTATAACAGTCTTATTTTTAATATAATCAAGAAAACAGTTGATACCATTTTTCATGAGAAAGATGGGTTCTACAAATTAGTACATTTAATATTCTCTCGTATTTTGCTTATTTGTTGCTCAAAAATTGATTATAAAAATAAAAAGAGGGTTTCAACTTTCTTTAGATCGGATATCTTTTTTGATTTCAGTGCTATCGCAGAACTTTTAAGACAAAAATTGTAATTCACATGATCCTCTTTGATTTTGGTTTGAATCTTTTTTTTTGAGCAATTTTTCATTCGTCGTAGCGTCTGAAGTTGCTTGCATCTTCTATAACTCATAGCACTCAGTGGGGCGCGCTGTACATGGTGCCTTAGCGCCTGGCGGAAAATGGCTCGCTTTTTTCAGACGTATCTTATCTAGCGGGAAGAGAAAAAAGAAGTATGATTTTCCAAAAAAACCAGTCTATTTTGGAAGTTCGTTGAGATGTATCTCGTGCAGTCCAGTCCTTTTAATAATCCCTATTAAAAAATTCTTCATTTGTAAAAATATCAACAATACTGCTTCCGAGAAATGAGAATGATTAATTCTGAGAATTTCAAAAGTAAAGATGTTTGACATTTTTATCGAAGTATGGAAATTCAAACTTGTCAAAATTCTTTAGCTTTTCGATTGCATTTTTTTCGCGTTGTAATTTTTGGAAGTATCTCTATCGACATGGGTGAGAACTATTCTAATAAATAATTCCTCTTTTGTTAAAAATTCATGCATGCTGTTGCAAATCGTCATTATAGTAAAGAGGTTAGTTATCAATTTATAATTTATAATATTATTGTTACAAATTGTATTCCTTCTTGTCAAATCATATTCGCGGTTCAAGAATCGAACAGTTTTGTACGTGATTCGTCTTTTTTGTTCTGAAATTCAACAACTATTTTGAAAGCAATGTTTCTTGTAAAAAAAAAATGTTTTTTTTTTTATTTGGAAATTTGGGTCATGGTGAAAAATTTGACTCCTTGGTAAGAAATTTATTTTTTTGGTTGAAAATTTCACTGTTCTGGTTGGAATTTGAATTTCTTTGTCAAAATGCGTCCTTTTGAGATTTTCTCCAAGACTGAAATTTAAACACTTTTGTTGGAATTAATTCCTTTTCATTAGTCAAAAAAATAATGTTCATTTGAAGATCGGATCCTCCAAATTCTGAGAGAATTTCATCTTTTGTAAATATAAAAATTAACTCTTCGGTAGAGAATGCATGCAATCCATTGAAAATTGATCTACTTTTACTCTCTAGGGAGTAAAAAGTACTTTTTACTTTCTAGGAAGTGAAAAGTGACGTCAGAGATGAAAAATTAGAAATCTCCGACGTCACGTACACTCCCTTGTGATCAGAAAGTACTTTTTCCTTCCTAGGGAGTAAAAAGTAACATCAGAGATGAATGATGAAAAATCTCTGACGTCACTTTTTACTTTCTAGGGAGTAGAAAGTAAAGCTTTAGCTCCGCTTCATAGGCATCGAGTTTTTGGCTGAAATCATCCATTTCTTATAGAAAATATCGTAAACGCTAAGGGGAATAGGGACTTTTTCGACTCGTGAACGTTTTCAGGACTCGTCGTTAAAGTCCCTATTCTCTCCCTAGGTGCATAATACACTATTATTATTGTTGATTTATAATTCTTGAAAGTAGGTATTCAGGATTTCCATACTGGTTCCTCTTTATATATTCTTCTTCGTCAAAAATTCATTTATTCATTCGAGGATAAATTAAAAAAAAATTTGTTTCTTTTCTTAAAGCACCTAACTGGGTAAAAAGTCTTCTTATATTTTTCTGAAAAGTTTCTCCTCAACTGTGAAATAAACTGTTCTATCTTTCAATCCGTAAATTCAACACTTGTGTTTGTGAATGAAAATATATAGTTTGTAGCTGAATATTCAAATATTTAGTTCGAATTTAATTTGTTTTGTTTAAAATTTGACTATTGATGAATCAATTAACCTCTTGGTGGGAAATTCTCTCTTTTGGGCCGCTATTTAGATAAAAATCCAAATATTTTGTTGGAATTTTGATTATTTTGTTAAAAATGAAATATCTTGTGAGAGGCAATTTTCGTGGTTGGAAATTCAAATTGTTCCTTTGGAGTGATCCCTTATGGTGAAAAAGTTACCTCCTTTGTATAGAAGTTCATTACTCCGGCTCAACATCAGACTCTTTCATTGAGATTTTAATTATTTTGTTGGCAACTCAAATATTTTTTAATAAACTTGATTCCATCTCCCCTCCTTCTGTAACAGAGCATCACAGAATATTTCACCTCCCTTCCCCCTCCCTAATAAGGAATTACGTAATTTAATCACTAAATTCCTTAGTGCAAGCCGTATCAAAATGAATTTCTACAAATGTAAGTTTTCAATCATTTCAAAAATTATTTTCACTAACTTTTCCCCAGCTCTGTTTTGATCGACATTAAAGGAAGGACATCAATTCCGAACGATTTGACGTGTTCTTGCTGCAGATGCAAGATAAATGGATTGAAAAGTAACAGTATTTTGACACCTCGGGGAAAAAAGAAATGATGGCCATTTTTCTTCGTCATCGACCCAGAAAAGAAAAAAAAAAGTTTCGAACGTTCAGAATTCCTACATTTGATGAACCAAATGCTGCAGCCACCGGAAGTTTTTGTTCTGACAGCAGACTCGACATTGGCCCAGTGCCAACATTTTCCCCTTATATTTTTCTTTCCTTTTTTTGGAACGTTAAAATTTGACGTTGTAGTAGACTGTTCTACAATTTGAAGAAATATTTACTACTCGATGAGGAATTCTGTGAAATATATTATAACAGTGTAATTGATCAATTTTGTTTAAAAATAAGGTGACCGAATATTCCCAAGTATTCCGATTCCCGAAAAAGAAAATAATAAGAAGAGGAAATTTCTCTAATTATTATATTCCTGATTAGCGAATATACTTGATAATAATATTTTTCATGTCTCTAATATGACGGCTATACGGTTATCGATATTCAGCACTTTCATAATGTCGGGCAGTTCGAAATATTTCTCAAACTAATTTTTTGTGTAAAAAAACTCTGTGGTAGATCTTGTTTCATTTTAATTGTCAATTGAAAATGAGAAGAACTAGAAAATGCCTATTTTTCACATAAAAGTGTGTCAGCAAGCTTCAAATATAAATTTTCTTTTTTTAACGAAGCTCGTAGCTTCGTTGCTTCAGAAAAAATGTCTCTAAATTGACTAATTGCAAAAAGTGTTAAATGATTCGAAAATCTTGTTATATTCCTTCTGACCCAGTTTTAGATGTCGTTAGCAACACTATAATTTTATGCTACATGAAAATAATATAAGAAATGATAAAATTATTAATGTTTGACCTAAAATACTAAGACAAAAATTTGTTTCATTCAACTATATCCAACTGTTCATACATTTTTCTGATTGTATAAATGATATTGTTTGTTTGAATATTATCACCGGAATATTGGTTGTCATTATTAGGAGTTTATTGTATAACTAATAACTCACCAAGTTATTAATATTTTATAATTTGTTAGTCGTCAAACCTTACACGTTTTAGAAGAAATCTACT
>WSXT02051393.1:0-12955 GCA_011762715.2 Neuroterus valhalla
GTAGCGCGAGGTATAAATATTATCGATCGCCAAGCGCGAGGTCCATCAGATGCGCGCCTTAGGCGCGCTCAAACTTGCAAGCGAAGCAAGCCGGGCGCAAAGCGCGCGATGATAATGTGCCCGCACGGCGGGCAGATTTTTTTTTCATTTCTGTTCTCATATACTCACACAATATCTTTTATTAGTAATTTACTTTTTTACTAAATTTTTGTCATTTTATTTCATGAAAAAAGCTATAATGAATCAAAAAAAGCATATATTTTCAGTTTTGCAGAATCCATATCTTGCGAATCGATTATCACGTCTGAAAAGTAATGTGAGGAAATATTATATAATTGTCTGAATAAATTTTCTAAAGGTCGATTATGTATAAAAAGAATGTTATATGATTCAACTTCACATTTGAGATTACGCTTTTTTTCGTTCGTCATTTGGAAATCAGGCACAGTAGCTCAAACACCGTAGATGATAGTAGTTTGAATTTTTATGAATAAAAGATAATTTTATCCAAATTTTTGACGTTTGTCCACCCTTAGAAAAAAGAATCACGCTTATTAGAAGACTCAAAATTTGAAAGTATCAAGTCGAAAGTGGAACAAATAAAAACTAGGCGAAATTTTTTTACAAATTTATAATTAGGGTTACCAACTCTCTGGGTTTGACCCGGAGACTACGGGTTTCAGGATCGGCCTCCGGGCCTCCATGTGAGAACTTTTTACTCCGGGTTTTACCACCAGCCTGGTGGTGCCTATTTTTTTCGCGAAGATATTTGAATAATTAATAAATATTTATCAAACTACGTCAAATCTTCAGAAAAATATCTGTTGAAATTTTTTCAAAGTACCTTTTCTTGCCATGACACCCCCCCCCCTGGTCAACGCATGTCTCCGGGCTGAGCTACTCACAGAGTTGGTAACCCTATTTATAATACTTCTTTTAATATTATTGACAGATATTCTAACATTTGCCCTTCATCCGGAAAATGAATTGCGCTTGTTAGAGCAAACATGGTTCAACGAAAATCGATGTATATTTTCGATTCATCGAATATTGGAAAATCAAAAAAAAATATACATATACTGCTGCTCATTGAACTCAAGCGCGCATGCGCGCCCCTCTATGACAAGTCCCCGAGACCAAGCTCGCGTCGACGCTTGATTCTCTTATACCCCAAAAGTATGGAGCCCGAGCGTTCGGGGTATGAACTGTACATACATACGGAGTCTGACGCTCATACATTTAAAGTACGTCCAAGACCGAACCTATACAATAAATGTATGAAAACTGTACTCGCGTCTGATGTTTTGCTTGTACAATGATAACATTGAAGTGTAATTATGAAAAATTAATTTTTTTTTTAATAATATGTTACCCGGCAAAATAGGCTACTTTCCTTATTTCCCCAGCTCCAACAGGCGAAATAAGAGAAGCAGGATATTTCGCCAGCTTTTTCAAGCGAAATGAGTCAAGCAGGCTATTAGAATATGAGTAATGGACGATCAGAACTGAAATATTGAATCCAACCTAACTTTAAGGTTTTATTTTTATAGATATTGAATATGTCATATAAATTGGAATATAATGACTCTGAGTTTATTTTTGCGTCAATGTACGTTAATTTGAAACTTCAATTTACTGGAACTTACATGTGGTAGCAGGATGAATGTTACTTGAAGTAGTAGTTGTAGGAATTTTTTTCGTCTTACGATCAATCGTTGAAAAAAATCAAAATAAATCGAGTCAAAAGTTTCTTTCGATACTCGGATTTTATTTTTACATCAAGAAGAAACTCCTCTTTTTCATAATTCCTCTACGTTCCGGTGCATTGCGTACCTTTTTCAAGACGTTTAATCTAAATAATAGAAATAAATATGAGTAGTAATGATATGAAATAATGATGTGCAGGGTACACGGTCGTATACACAGGTCCGGGGGCTCTCGTGGTGGGGGATGTTCCCTTATTGAAGCTTCCGGTTCATTCAGAGAATCGCCATTCCCAGTTGTGGCGTAATGGTAGAGTGCTGAATGTGGCGGTTCGATTTAAAATTTGAATCTCAAGAAATAAATTTGTTTTACATATAATTGGTATTTGGAGAAATATGGATGAATTTTTGAAAACAATAAACAAAAAATACAGCTGGAAATTATATTATTCACAATAATTATTCCTATGAAACTAGTTTCTGAAATATTAGAATGCAACAAGTTGCGTTGGAAAATATTTCTACTTATGAAAGAAAATTCACTACAGATAAAGATTGTACATAAAAAATTGAGTTAACTAATGAATCATTGCCGGTAAGTATAATCACAAATCAATTGCTTCAAAACACTTTTCAAAATACATTTTCTCTGATGATATCTTCCTCCGAAAAATGATTCTCACAAACCTGCGCTTCCGAACAAAAAAAGTTCACGCCGGGGACACACGATTCCCATTCTTTTCGTACAAAAATATTACTCAGCACTTTAAAATTTGATCTTTTGCCTTCGAATCTTGACTTATTTGTCTCACAATCTGGCACAGAACAACCAGGAATTTTGCAGGTCTTTTTATTATTGTGTGAATTTTGCTGACACTTTGTTTTTAGACATTTTTGGTTAACTTCAGTTAACTTGGGTTTGACCGTGGGTTAGACGACCGTGGTTTGTTTTGATTCTCAAATCCTGAAGCACTCGACAGTGCGCAACTACACTCAGTGGCCCGGAGTGCCCCCGGACCTGTGTATACGACCGTGGTAGGGTACAATTTATATTGAAAAAATGATGACAAATTGTTAGAAATTTTGTTTCTGTTTTTACTTGAGTTTGAGAATAAGTTTTTAATACATCGAAAAAACGGAAGAATGATCAAACCAAGAGATATAAAAAACGAACACAATGTGGAATGGTGTCAAAAATTGGTAAAATTCTATCAAATATGTAAGAAAATAAAATGAATGCACTTCACATTGACTAGTATGAAGTGCCAAAATGTTTTTGGAGACTTCAAAATACGAATATTACATTCTGAAAAAGGAGTTTTTGTCGAAAGACGTTGACAATTTAGAAGGACGAAACATAAACTAAAATACCTGATGAGTAGATGATAACATTGTAGGTAATGAACGTCGATACAATATAGGCGAGTTTTCAATGAACAAATGATGAGGAAGCGCATGGAACTAACATTTAAATTCAGAATTGTAAAAATTCAAAGAAAAAAACTGGAAGATAGAAAGATATTATTTTATGATGCTCTGGTAGATTTTATGTATGTTTAGAATTTTAGTCTGTAGATTAACTGAAATATTACGAAATTTATTCATGAAAATTGACTCGATAATTCGTCTTTGATAAGTGTTTTTTTCAGTCGCTAGAATTTTATTATTTTTAAAGTCAATATCGAAATAATGATCAAAATTCCATGAAGGTTGTGCTGAACCTGTATTTGAATTTCCAACTCCACAATCTTTCTTGTGTTCGGCAATTCTAGTTTATATTCTCCTGCCGGTTTCACCCATATAAATCATATTGCAAAATTTACATTTGATTTGATAAATAATACCAGAATGATTATCAATAGAATCACTGTCTTTATTTTTTTATCAAATAATTATCTAGAGTGTTAGTATTTCTAAAATAAACCCTTATGTTAAATTTTTTTAATGAATTTCTCAACCGTTCGGATAGACCTTGCATGTAAAGTAATGTGACTTTAAGATCAAATTTGTGATAGGTATCAATCCATTCAGTCTTTATATTGCTATTGTTGTAAATCTCATGAGTTGTTTCCGTAATATCATTTTTTGAATCAAGCGGATAATTGTTTTGTAATGATGTTATTTTCAATTTTGTTTAATATTATTTGATGGCAAGAACATCATCAACGTAACGTTTATATAAAATAGGTGTGAAATTTAGTGATTAAAGAGCTCTTTTTTCAACATCTTGTAAAACTAAGTCAGCGATGACTGGCGATAAAGGCAAACCCATAGAAGAACCTGAAATCTGTTTTTAGAATTGATTATTAAAAGGGAAGACAGTGCTATTGGAGTTGGTTCTAGCATCAATTAATAGTTTATTCCTTGTTATATTTGTTAAATTATGATTTTCAATTAATCTTTCTCCGATACAATCTAAAGCAAGATCAAGCGGAATGCTGTCATACATGGATACCACATCTACAGAAACCATTGAGTAGGTCTTTGGTACATTTATATTTTTTATGCAATCTCTAAGTTCCCAACTATTTTTTACGACAGAATTTCTATTGATAGAAACTGGTTTTAAAATGTTCGAAATGAATTTTGATAAATTGTGAGTGCGGGAGCCAAAAGTAGAAACAATTAGTCTCTAGCTGAGATTAGGTTTGTGGACTTTAGGGAGCGCATTGGCTTTCGCTACTACACTATTGTGAGTCTTTAATTGGTAAGGACATTGATCATTAATTAATCTTTTCTTTTCCCATCTAATAGCTATGTCGTTAATTTTTGTCCGGTTGTTGGAATCATACTAGTTTCAATTTTTTTGTATAAAATTTCATTGTTCAAAATATTTGCAATAGTTTTGTTATAATCATGCGTATTAGCAGCTAAAATAATGTTTCCTCTATCAGCTTTCATAAAGATTGGATCTTTATGTTCTCTTTGAAAATTTTCGATTTATTTGTCAGATTTCTCTAAATTTTTTAATTTGTTGTTATTATTGTGATTTGAAACAATGTGAGTAACAGTTTTCCGAATGTTTTGTTTTAAATCTTCATTTCAAAGACTTTATGGAATTCTTAATGCACTCATTTTATTTTCTTACATATTTGACAGGATTTTACCAATTTTTGACATCACTCCACATTGTGTTCGTTTTTTTTTATGCCTCGATTTGCTCATTCTTCCGTTTTTTTATGTATTAAAAACTTATTCTTGAACTAAGGTAAAAACAAAGACAAAATTTATAACAATTTGTAATAATTTTTTCCATATAAATTGTAACCTAAACATCATTATTTAATATCATAACTATTTATATTTATTTCTATTATTTAGATTACACCTCTTGAAAAAGGTACGCAATGCACCGAAATGTAGAGGAATTATGGAAAAGGGAAGTTTTCTCTTGATGTAAAAATAAAATCTGAGTATCCTAAGAAACTTTTGACTCGATTTATTTTCATTTTTTCTAACGATTGACCGTGAGACGAAAAAAATTTCTACAACTACTACTTCAAGAATATAATCGGCCGAAGAAAAGAATTATCCTGATTCGATATTACTCAAATCAATCAACATTATGAATATTACTTTTAGAAAAATCAGTTTTGACAGTATCTGTGTTTTTTCACTGTATATGATGGGAATGCCGTCAGAAACCCGTTGTTTATACATATATTTTTGCATTTTTGACTTATTTTCCAAAACTGTGAAAAAAAATCGTTAATTGATTTTTATGCCCAAATTCAATTCCATCTGGAAACTGTAACTCACGTGCGCTAAATCATATTTTGTTCGCATTAAAATTATAGATGGCGTCATGCAATTCTGAGATTCTGAATATCCCTGGTTCAAGCTTGGACCAGAAAACGCTTTCCGGGTCCATGGGACCGATAACGTAGAACATTCAAGCAATGAAATCATACAATTTGTACACCGCATGCATAAAGAAATGCACTATTTGAAAATGTGACTACTTTCGAACGACTAAACATACATGCTGAGATCCAAATTTCTTAACAGCAAAATCATCTCTTTATTCATTCATTTAATTTTTATTATCTCCATCTATTCACCGCATTTTCGAAAATCCATTGGTTCACTCCAAACCGACCGACACTAAACAATTTGGGTTATTAGGCTTGCATGATCGACTCAGCATGCTCAGTTCGGATTTAAGAGCAATTTCTCTGCTTAGAGAATTATACCTAATCTAAGAGAAGAATGAGAAAATCTTCTTTCTGCTATCTCTTTTCTCAAAAGAAATAGGGAAATGCTCTTATTTCTATAGGAACATTCACCTTCTGAGAGGATAGAAGAAGAGGGATTTCCTTCTCATATTGGGAATATTTTTTTCTCTGGCTATTTTATCCGGCAAATATGAAGGTCATTTCAGTACCCAATACTGTGGAATAATTAAATATGCCAATAATTTCGCAACATAATCGTTCCTCGATCCTCTTCAAGCTGAACGACTTCCGGTCGTCCCTGAACCGGAAGGTCAACCACTAATTGAAAGAGTGATTTGGATAATCATATGGAACATTCCTATTGGACACAAAATCGGCTCTGAACGAAGAAAACCGAAATTTAGTTCCTTGAGATTAAAAACGGTGAAAGGGTTCCGTATAAAAGCGAAGGTGCTACAAGACTCGTTTTACCGCGTCTCGGACTTTCCTTCTTTGAAGATGGGCATTCACTGGATGGTCCTGCTCGCAACAATAAATATATTTTTTCTCATATTTTCTCACGCCAAACCTGCGGAAATTGAAAAATCTATCGATTTTGTGGTTCTTGATACCCAATCTATTGTTCCTGATTCTGCGGAAGTCTTGAGCGGTATGTATCAGTACCGTAATAAGACAGATGGTAACAGGTGCGCCAAGTGCTTTCAAAAGAAAAAAGGGCTTATATAAACTGATTTATTGGCTTCCCACAGGAAGTGAAAAACAGTGTTTGTGCTACATTTCGATGAACGCATGTGGAATTCATGGTTGCATTTGGTTCCAATTGTTTCATATCTTTTGAATTTTGGCGGCTCAAACTTTGTTCTTCGTGCATTTTTAAAAAGGGAAAAAGTGTGCTTACGGAAACTACGCACTTCTGAAATGAGACTTCAGCAAGGTCAAAATAATTGTCAATAAAATTTACCTTTTCTCGTGTCTCTGCTTGAATGCAAACTATTTTCCTCGGAAATTCACCTCATTCAGTTGGAAATACAACTTTTTGGTTTGAAAATGTGTCTTGTTTCAATGGAAATTCAGCAATTTGGTTCAAATTTCACGTAGTTTCTTGAAAAGTTCTCCTGTATACAAAATCGAGCTCCTTGTCCGAAAACAATAATTTTTATCCAGTTTAATAATTTGAGAATGTTTTTTGAAAGTGTCACACTTTTTTCAAAAATTATAATAATAAAAATATTGTACTGACACTTTGGCTGTTATATCACAAAATGTGACATAAGACTAAAATCCATAGAATAAACTTATCAAAGTTTCTGAATACTCTCTTTCCCGCATTTGCCATTTTTATTTTTGAATAAACTTTACACCTTTACCATAAAACTCTTTTTTTTTTGTTGAAGATTCGACTATCATGTCAAAAATTAATCTATTTTAATTGGAATGTAAACTTCTTGTTCGAAAATTGAGTTATTATGTGTATAATTCGTATTTTGCATTAGAAAATTCATCTCTTGGGATAGAGAATCATCTTCTACGTTGAAAATTGAACTATTTGATTAAATGTTGAAATTTTTTTATCAATGAACTTTATCTTCATTGAAACTTATTATTTCTACTTGGAATTCTTTATCTTTGTTTACAGACCTAATTATTCGGCAGAAAATCTATTTTTTTGTTGAAAAATAACATTTTCATTTCGAAAACTCAAATTTTTTCGTTGATAATTCATCGTTTTGCCTTGAAAACTAAACGATGATTTTGGGAATTCATGTGTTTTTTTGAAAATTTGCTTATATAACAGGAATTCCCTCTTTTTGTTAGAAAAATTCATCCTTTTAACGTACTTATCTTTTTTCATTGAGGATCCAAATATTTAGATAAGATTATTTTTTTTCTTGATTTCATTGAGTTTCGTCGAGAATTGATATTTTTGATTGGAGTCGCAACTATTTAGTTGACGGCTGAACCCTTCTTTAGGAAAAATCCATTTTTATTTTTTAAAGAATCATCATTTGAGACGGATATATTTGATTGAAAATCAATCTTTCTGATTTGCTCCAACTGTTTTCGATTTTGAATCAAATTTTTTTTTTAATATCAACCTTTACATTTACATTTAAATCTTGATCCACTTTGATTGGAAAATCAGAAGGTTGTTTGAAAATGGACTGCTCTGTGGAAAATGCATTTTCAAGTTAAAGATTTGTCATTTTTGCTGAAAATTGAACTATTCCGTTATATATTATCTTTTCTCCTAATAATTCAAATTTCTCGTTGGAAATTGAACTATTATGGTAGAAAAGTCAATTATTTCGTTGGTAATTCAACTGCAAATTCATCCATTGCCTTAATAGTTTAGTCATGTATATCGGGAATTTGGTGAAAAATTCATGTTTTTGTTGATTGCATGTGGTTTGAGAATTTTTCTCTTTGAAAATTAATTTTTCAAGCAAAAATCTAATTATTCCATTTTCGGTTGGAAATTTTCATTTTCTGAGTTCAAAATTCAACTTTTTGGTTGAAAATTGATGTTTTTGTTGATAGTATGGGACTTGAATATTCGTTGTTTAAAAAAATTTAATCTCCAAACAAAAATTCAGTTATTCAGTGTCTTAGTTCAAAATTGACCTTTCTGGTTGAAATGTTTTTGTTGATTGTATGAGGTTCGAAAATTCGTTGTTTTTGAAAATTATTTTTTGAACAAAAATTCAGTTATTTCTTTTTCGGTTGAAAATTTCCATTTCTTCAGTTCAAAACTCATTTTCTTCGTTTTCTCGAATTTATTGAAATGGACGAAAATTTTTCGGTTCAATAGAATTGTATAAAATATTCCCATAAAATTCAGTATTTGCATGCATTAATATTGTAAATACTGAAATGGAAGAATTCAGTTTGTTGCAAAATAGCGATTCTGAGACCATCATTCATAATAGGACAACTTTTTCGGTAGAATCTGAAACTCCTGGCTATTAATTACAAAACGAAGGATCCAACGACTGAATTTGGGCAAACACCTTCGAATATATACCTTTTGATAAAAAACGTGAAGAAAAGGAGAGGAAAGATGAAAGCAAAAGCAACGTCCAAATCCCCTTCTTTCTCTTTTTTCTATCTTTCGTCTTTTTTTTCTTAAAAAAATACAAAACAAAAATATTCGAAATATCTACCAACGTTTCGGTGTTCACCAAACACCCTTATCAAGGTAAAAATTATCCCAAAATCGTTGGTAGATATTTCGAATATTTTTGTTTTGTATTTTTTCGAGAAAAAAGAGACGACAGATATAGAAAACAGAAATAAGGGGATTCGGAGGTTGCTTCCTCTTTTATCTTTGCTATGTTTTTCGTCACGTTTTTTTATTAATAGGTATATGCGTGTTTGCCTAAATTTAGTCGTTGGATTTTTAGTTTTCTTATTTAATTTCCCGGAGTTGCAGATTTTAACTCGAATTTTAGACGTTGAAAGGAAATTTTATTTTTGTCTTTTTTCCAGTTTTGAATGTCTCAATTTTCTTTTTACCTTTTTTGATATACTGTAATCTGAATTTCAGCGGAAGATTTCTTTTCGCAAAGACCGGTCAAATTTTTTGCGTATAACTTGCTTATGAAAAAAGTTAACAATAATACCTCTCTATACATAAAAAACATCCGCTTTCAATTTTATTCGAGAAACTTTGAATTTGGTGAGCTGCACAAAAAAATTCTATGCGGTTATTCCGTTTTGGGAAATGTTCATAATGATAATAATTATTAACTTCAACATAATTTGCGAACCTTTTTCATGTGCCTTATTTCTCATTCAGAACCTATATGTAATTACAAGTTCTGAATTGAAAAAGAGTCCCTAGCGCCACCTGTCACCTAACAAGGAAAAACTGTAGACAAATTTACCGGCAGAAGATATTACCGACACAGTATAAAATATTGAAAATGTTCGTTGAATTTTCCAAGAGTCATCATGCCGACAGACAGTAATCCATGCTTTCCTACGTGCAAACGTGCATACTAGGCATCAAGTCAGGCAGTTCTAAAAGTCAAAATGGATAGTTCTGATATTTTGCTTCCATTCACTTAAAAAAATTCAAATAAAATCGAAAATTAGAAACTTGGGTAAGGATGTTGTTATAATTTTATTTAAACATCGCATCTAAATTGTTTGAATATAATAAAACATAACGATATCTCACAAAAGTTAATATTTTCATATGCTTGTTCCTAAATTTTCCTTCCTTGTGTCTTCTTCTCACTTCATCCCCATGCAGCCCATTTAAAAAAAAAAATACATTTCTCTATCGTCCTCCAACTTTCCATCCCCTTCCCTGAACACCATAACCTGGAATTTTTCTGCATTTAACTCTAACCAAATCCAATCCAGGTGTCATCTTAACCTCTTCATCATCTCCACCCTCACTCCTCCTACCACTCTTCCCCCTAGCTTCATCTCCATATCAGCAATTGAGATCGCGGAAAGCGTTGGGCTAAACGTGCACCCCTGAATCAAACCCCTGTCCTTCCAGAAAACCTCTGAAATCGTGCCCCTTTCCCCTCACCCCCTCCTTCATTTCTTCATACACCTCCATACATTTCTTATCCTCTTGAGCAGACCTTTCTCTACTGCCCTCTCCTCTACCGACTCCCACAACCTCCCCCTCTCCACTGATAGGAACGCTCCTTCGAGATCTACGAAAAACGCGTAAACTTTTCACCCCTTCTTCGCTATTTCTCTGTTCACCATGTGCTGCGAAATATGAATATTGTTTAGAGTGCCACCTACCCGCTTCGAATCCCGCCTGCGTCGCCGGCAATATTTCTTTCCCCTCGACATAATTTTGGAGCCTCTCGGCCACTACCATCACGTATACTTTGTACGCCGTATCCATCAGTGTGATTCCTCTCTCATTTTTCGCTCGGTCTGAACACTTCTCAATTCCTCTTCAAGATCTTTTCCTCTCCCTTGCTCTTTCCTTCAACACATCAACCCTAACCCCTTTCTCATCTCTACGTACTCCTCCCTCTTTGCGGTCCCCTCCTTCCACTTGGGATTCCCTGCAGGATTCCCTGCTATCACTAATGCCCTAACCTTACTTATCCATCTCATAACAGTGGCCTTTGTTGATCTCCTTTCAAAACTTTCCTTATCCATGAAGAGACCCTCTTCTCTCCCCATTCTCGCATTGGAATCCTTCGAAGAAATTCTCCCAGGTTCTTAAATTTCATTGATATTGTATCTAATCTCTTGAAATTATTCCAAAACAATCACAGTAATCTTAGGAATCCTTACAATAAAGGGAAGGAGTCCAAATTTCGGAAGATAATTCTCACGTAGGGAAAGGTTGTCATGGCTGGACATAGTTTTGACTTGAGTTATTTATATGTTTTGTTCAATAATTAATTTTTGCATGTCAATATTGCAACGAGTAAGGTTGAACGATCACAAATTTCTTGACCCAGAACCAAATTTATCCAACTCAGAGAAAAGAAAGCAATGGACAATTCAAAGAAAGAAAAAGGTATTCAAGGTTGGCCCATGTAGTCAAGGTTTGACCGCCCCCAGAAACTAATTTTACAAACCCCTTAAGGAATGTGGGCATGCATTTCTCTATTACGCTAATAATTTTCCACAATTTCACATAGAAATAAAGTAAGAAAATCATCAATGATCTACAATATATTCGTTGAAAAAAAAATGGATGGACCAGCCTTGTTAATAATAAAGTACTTGACACAGAAAAATGATGATTTCGGGAATCCGATGCTTTGGATGCAGCTTATCTGACTTTTTGACAGAACAATGGAAAACTTCTAGCACTTCGAAAATGTAACGTCAGCACCACACTTTTGAGAAACGAGCTTGAGATGGGCAGACCCATACAAAAGTTTGGTACTCCTTGAGTAGTATTGGCACTCTAGCTCATAGGTGTCCCTAGATAAATACGGGAAAAAACTCGATGGTCCAAGCTTGACTTCCTTCCCTTTCATAATGGACGTTCGCTGAATTTTAAAAATTACATGCCGAAACATTTACTAAGATTAGGCTATTCCTACTGCTTTTGGATCAGTTTTTTGGCACGTTATTTACACATTCCACGGAATATAATATGTACTTACTTATTACAAAGCCACATGAAAAGAAGTCTTCTTCCGGATCTGGAGGTCAGACCATGTTAACTTTCAGAACCCTGACGTTCTGGGTTTTCAGACCTCGGATTCTTTATTTAGGGGCTTTGCAATTAAAAAAATGAATGCGTTGTTCTGAAATTTTAGGCAATGTGTATAAGTATATAAGAACTCTCTGTCTGGCCCATTCGAAAAATATGCAAAAATTAATCAAATTGGAATATATAACAAATATCAATTCCAGTGGGCCAAATAAACCTACTCCTTCATATTTTGAACCATTACCAAAATTTTAACACATTATTTATATTTTTTACATTGTCACCTGCTGAAAATGAAACATGTAATTGCTCATGTGACAGACTGTCGCATGCCTTTAAACGTGATATAAAATATTTGCATAATACATGAACAATCTGAATTAATTTACAAATTGAAATTGATGTAGATGTCTATTATATTCTTTATTTATTTCCTATAATAATTATCAGATAATTTTTTAATTAGATGCTGTAAGAGTGCAACGTTCTCCACAATATGGACTTTTGAATTATGACGATTATGGGGATTATTATGATGGTCCAGAAGAAAGACATTTGCACAAACATAAGAGGAAAAAACCACATAGACCTCATGGAGGTTATGGCTGTCGCGGAAAACATGGATGCGGAGGGTAAGTCCCAATTTTTGTGCAATAAGAAAAGAGCATTAAACATCTATTGATCAAATTTAGAACGCATTCAAGATTTCCATTCTCAAAATAAGTTATCATATTGTTTAGTTTAATGTATGTCGTTTCCGTTGAAATGCTTTTTTCCCAAATTTTGTATTTCGGTTTTTGTTTTTTTTTTTTGGGAAATATTACAACTTCCTCGATTCGTTAGACTTGCTAAGTTGATAAGCTGATAACAGTGATAACTAGTGAGGTGATAGTAAGAATGAGTAGTAGACTGATGTACATTACTAA
>WSXT02051404.1:0-12955 GCA_011762715.2 Neuroterus valhalla
ATGCACAGGATAGAGACGCGTGGCGGTCTCGGGTAGATGAGGCAATGAACTTTCGAGTTCCAAATGCTGATAAATAGAAAAAATAAATAAATAGATGCAAGATGGAGATATGGAATTATTTTGATGGAGTAGGGATGCCTCAAAGCACATGGAAATGAAGTTTCGAATTTTGATTTTTGAAATAAGCTTGGTGTTGAAAGTGTGGGGCTGCATCAAGTCATATGCAGCAATTCTCACCTGCGGCAAATCTCCCTTACGAAAGTCTCCCCTGCGGCATCTCTCCTGAGTAGATTGCTAATTTTGTGGCAAGACTCTTGAACTGAATTGTCTTCCTGCGGCATCTCTCTCCCTCGAAATCGACAAAAGTGCGGCACCTCTTCTACGTCCCTTGTACATTAGGGTGGTTCAAAAAATTTTTTTCGAATTTTTCTGCAAAACGGCCAGAAATTCGTTCCAATTTACAAAAAAAAATGCATTTTTTTTGTTTTGAAAAAAAATAATACTCAGAGTTGGCGCAAGCCCATGAAGTTTAACACATAGTTCTCGTAGGAAAAAAGACGTTTTTGTAAATTTTATTCAGGATTCTCAATATTAGGTGAATCGAGTTCGGAATTCACCATTTCTCTTCAAAATTAGTTATAGAATGCAAATAAAATATTACTTTCCAAATATAACCCCCATGAGTCTGTTTTATAGGATCCCAAAAAACCTCATAAGTGAAAAAATGGATTTTTCAAGTTTTTAGCGTTAATTATCATTTTTGTGTGCTTTTTTTAATGCAGATTGTTTCAAATACATGCAGTACCACTTTGTACTGCTGATAAGATTTTTATTTTAATTTTTCTAACAATTTATTATTGTTTTTAGTAACCTTATCTTATAAAAGAGTAAGAAAGTCAGGGTTTTTTCTGAATTTTCCAACTTTTTATCCCTTTTCAATTAGAATAAAGTAATTATAGTTTCATGTTAAAAAAAATTGTTTAAAATGTTTATTATCGTTGCTTATAATATTTTCTTTGCCTAATAATATAAAATTGCGGGTTTTTCCAAAATTTTTAACTTTTTTGTTTATGTTTTTTGTTTACGGTTTTTTTTCTCTTAGTTTAGTGCTAAAAAGTTGCGGTTTTTTCTAAACTCTTGAGGTCTTTGGCTACTTTTCACTTCGTGAGGTAATGATTAATGCGAATCGACAAACTTGCTTATTTAAACAATTAATTATTGTTCATAAACAATTTCTCCTTGAAAAGTGCTAGAAATTTGTGGTTTTTTCTGATATGTTCAGCATTGCACTGAATGGAATTTGAATGAAATTCAATTAGATTGAATTAGATTGAATTGATTTCTATATATGTTTGTTAAATAATATTTTTTTATTCAAAATAATGTTTTATTTATTTTAAAATATCAATCATTCCATTTCTGATTAAAATTTACATTTTTAGGTCTGGAATTCAAATCTTTAGTTCAAAGTTGATCTACTCTCTTAAAAATTCAATTTTCGCGTTCAAAAAACATTGTGAAGAGAACAAATATAATTTACTTAACACAATACAATACCATTTTGAATATGATTCTCTCTAATGTTTATTTATGATTTGTTCGTAACTAAAGAGGTAAAGCAAAATTTAACATTTCAGAAAAAAATCGCAACTTTTTAGCATCAATCTAAGAGAAAATAGCCGTAAACAATAGTAATTCGTTTTGCCACTTATTTTTGTTAAATTAAATTAAATGTTCACTCATATTAGGTGAAAAGTAGGAAAAAAGTTAAAAAATTTAAGGGGAAAACCGCAACTATGTAGTATCAATCTAGAAGAAGATAGCTATAAACATTCACAATTTGTTATAACAATTATTTTTGCTAACCGCAACTTTGTAACATTAATCAGACAGATTATTGTTTAAATTAAAAAAAATTGTTTGAACAACTAATTCTGTTAACTGTATTGATTATTATCTCGCTTTCACTGGAACGTTGAAAAAAGGTAAAAAATTCCGAAAAATCCTTGACTTTCCTATAAGAGAAAGTTGCTAAAAACAATAATAAAATGTTGAAGAAATTCAAGTGAATATCTAATTATCAGTACGAAGTGGTACTTCATGTATCTGAAACAATCTGCATTAAAAAAAAATAATAATAATAATAATTAACGCCAAAAACTCAAAAAACCCATTTTTCCACATATGGGGGTTTTTCGCGACCCTATTAAAATAACTCGTGGGGGTTATGTTTTGAAGAGAAATGGCGATTTTTCAAATTAGATTCACCTAATATTAAGAATTCTGAATAAAGTGTAGAAGAACGTCATTTTTTCTTATGGGAAAAACGTGTTAAACTTCATGGGGCTTGTGCCTCCTCTAAATATTTTTTTTCCAAAACAAAAAAAATGCGTTTTTTTTGTGGATTCGAACAAATTCCCGGCCAGTTTGCATAATGATTCGAAAAAAAAGTTTTTTCTAATGCATTTTTGGACCACCCTATTGTACATTCTACTTTGTATTTTGTTGTAGGTCCTGATTTAACCCTCGAAGTTCTCCGCGTTTGAATGTATATTTTTAGAAACTTGCGTTGGTCCTGCAGGTACCTATAGTGTATTTATATTACATATATTATTTTATATTTCTGATAGGAAAATAATTCTTTACCATTTTAATTATTAAAGTATGTAATGTAAAGTGGGAGAACAGAGTATAACGAGGGAAAAAATGGACTAGAAAACACCGAATTAACACATCATTATTTATTTCCATTCACATTTCTTGATATTTTAATAAAACATATTTTTTAAAACATGGATTTTATTCCTAATAAGATTGGTAAAGATGAATACTCGCAGTGTTCTAGAACACCCAAAAAGAAGTTAAATCATGCATGAAAATAGTGGTGAGACCTCAGGAAAAACATTTTTATTCAAGTTTTTTCTGGTTGACATCTAGTTTTTGAATGAAACGGAAATGTTAAATTTTTATTTAATGAAAATTAATTTATCTTGATGAAAATTTGTATTTTTGTTATGGAAAATGGATCTTCTTGGTATTTCGGGCAATTTATTGATCCTTCGTGGTTTGAATTAGAAGTTTTTCTCTTGAATTGAAGGTTTTGAATGAAACAGAATTATTTTTCTCAGGATTAAACTGGTTCGTAGTTTCGGCATTTATATAGAAATTTATTAATGATTTTATTTTTCATAAAATCTGGTTGAATACGCATTGAAAAAGAAGAAAAAGTCGTTTTCAGCAGTTTTCGGGACCGAGCTTTGTCTCCATTTTCGAAATGACCAAACTGCAGGAGATTCGTGCCCTCCTCGTGTCTTAACCAAAAATAACTTGTTTTTGAACGAGAGAAAAGAATTTACTGACGTAATGAATATATCATATCAAGGAGTACGATTGAAAAAGGCCAAAAGTTTGTTTTAAGAGCTGTTCGATTAGATTTTATAATTTTTGTTCTAGGATCTTCTTTTCTTACATCAACACATATCTCATAATAAAACTCATGTTTGAAAACGTATGGTTGAAATACCGTTAAATTATTGTTTGAATATTTGAGCAATCATCTTGAGAGTTAGCTTGATTTGATTTCAGAACTCTCATATGTGGACATATTAAGAAGAGGGTAGATTCGGCATAGAAAATATCACGGGGTTCTCACTTCATTTACGGGCAGAATTTTTTCATTGTTGATAAAAAAAGATGAATTAGCTGTTTGCTAACATTTTAAATGTTCACTTCAATCAACTAATTCTACCAGGACTCCAAATTCTCTGATGACTAAACTTCCCTCCAGAAGAAAATAAACCAGTTTTTTCCAAAGACAACTAGAAGAGTAATTTTAAGTGGTGTCTTTAGAGAAGGTGCTAAAGACGTTTTTCGCAACTCGACGCCTCTAACCAAAGAGCGCGTGTCAGTTCGCAGAAATAGATTCGAAATAAGTGAAAATCGTGATGCAGGGATATAGAAAGAGTGAGGTAAAGATATGCATGTATAGAAGGAGGGTGACGCGGTTGGTGGGCCACAACGTCGCGTTATAAACACTAAGGCGCCGCGGCGCTTCACGACGCCTTCTGGAATGTTTAACTTATCCGAAGCTTTCTGACACTATGGCCATTTTCACTCCGGAATATAACGACATCGTGTACGTCGTCTCCTCGACGTATACACTGGTTACCCTGTCTTCCGTAAACGAATCGCTCTTCGACGCTCAGCTTTAGAATAATCAACGATGTCCCGACCAATATCTCCGCTCTTTGAAATTCATTCCGGTTCTTGTATATTTCTCGAAGGGATCAAAGTAGGAAAAGAAGTGCGAAAGTTTTTCGTGTTTCCTGAAATGAAAGAAGGAATTTTAAATTTGTTTACTTATTCTAGATATTGTGATCTTGTATATTTTGTGTACTCAAAAGTTACAACGATTTGTTGAAATGATCTGAGATTCTGGGTCAGCTTTAGAATAAATATGCATATTAAGGTTGAAAAAATTATGTCGTTTTCGGCTGGAAAAATTAATCAATGTTCTAGTGGAATTGTATTCCGCGCCTCATCCTCTAAAATCCTCATAAATGCGCGAGGAGGCGCTTCATACAGTTATGGTAATACTTCACTTACAGTTCAATGTAGATTATCAAAAAATACTGTAACTGCAAAGAGAATGATCGCCACGTTGTTTGTTATAAATCCATCCTAAGAGTTATAAAAGTACTTGAGTAGAATTCTTTTATATTCATAATGTGCCCCTTAAGGATATAAATACCTTTCATTCCTTTCCATATTGTTTTAAGAAAATTTCTCTATCATAATTTATTATCTCATAACACAAGTCTGCAAAAAATAGGGTTGTGTTTGTTGTTGAGAAGCAAGAAATCATTTCCGAAGCGATTTTTTGCGTATAATCAAAAGGGGACGATGATAAAGCACCCCGGATAGTGAGTGGCGAGGGGACTGAGTTTAATTAGGCACCCCGAAACGTGAGAGGCGAGGGGACTCATGCTAATAAAGCGACCCCGAATAGTGAGTGGCAAGGGGACTCATTAAAATCAGGCACCCCGAAACGTGAGAGGCAAGGTGACTCACGCTTATAAAGCGCACCGGATATTGAATGGCAAAGGGACTTACTTTAATTAGGCACCCCGAAAAGTGAGAGGCGAAGGGACTCAGGCTTATAAAGGACCCTGAATAGTGAGTGGCAAGGGGACTCACCTAAATTAGGCACTCCGAAGGGGAAAGAATCCTATTACGCCCACGTCGTTGTTCCTGGGTAGCGCTAAAAATAGAGTTCAGAACCCTTCAAACCCCGAGTACAGGATCTTAGACACTTCATTTTTAGGTTAAGTGCGACAATCAACATGTGAGGGGTCATGACTGCGTGTAAAGGATTTGTTATTTAGACACATATCAAGCAATTTGTGCAATTTGATTTAAGTCGCGAAAGGCACTTTTACCACGCTTACCCGGCTACAGCTTTTTGATCCGCCATCTTGGAAATGAAAATGTCTTCTGAATATGAATTTATATTTACCGACCATGTAAAATGCAAAGTAACAAATTTCCAAGAGAAATAAGTTAGCACAAAACACTTTTCCCCAAGGAAGTAACGTGAATGCCAATTGCATTGTGCAGATATATGTCAAAACTCAAAATGGCCGTAACTTTGCGAAGAAAAAATCGATTGTGGCCGTTCAAGTGCTGATTTTGAAGGGTAACGGTAGTACTAGCGGATACTCCTTGTGAAATAGACCGGAAAATTTTCGTACGCCCTGTACATAAGCTCAAGAGTAGCAAAAAAAGAAACATTTTTGAGTACATAACCTCGAATATCTCAGAGTCCTGACGTGATGGAACACTTCTGACCCCGGATTCGGATTTTATGTTAAAAATCGCTTCTATTCTCTTATACTTCTATGTGACTTTCGCTTTCTTTTTCTCCACTTTTGCCAATCTCTCAGTCACACTTCCTCATCCTTCTTTCTCTCCTCAAGCTTTTTCGTCCTCTTCCAGCCATTCTTCTCCTTATTATTCTTCCCCTGAAACAATCTTAACACTCTCTTGCCATCCTCCTCTCTCTTTTTTGTTTCACATATAACCATTTTTTACATTCTCTCATGTCCCCTCTTCCCATTCACATACACTGCGCTTTCTCTTCTCATCCTCCTCTCGATACATTGCTACTCTTACTTCATTTCCTAGTCTCCAGCTAATTATTCTTGTCTTTGTCTTTCACGTCCATCCTCTTCTAGATATTTTGGCCATCCTCTTATCCTTATTACTTTATAAAATTCACTGTATCTTGATTCTCATGTCCCTTGCCATCTGCCTGTTATATGCACCTCTTTTTCTCATTTCTCTAATTTTTCATAACTTTCAATGCTTTTCCCTCCTACCGCATGATCTCTAAAGACCTTCATTCCTTCTTCTTATCATCGCATTCTACTATCCTCTTTCTCCCACCTCTCTAGAACCCTTTCTCGCTAACTCTCCTTCTTGATCTTAGTGTTTCTTCAAATTTCCCCGCCCTCTTTCCTGTCTCTGTTCTCAATGCATCCCTTCGAGATCTTCTTTTACTATGGAACCCGGCATCCTCCACTTTTTATGTCTATCTGATATATCTCTTTTGCACCTCCCCTATCTCTTTTTTCCTCATCCATCGCTATATCTCTTCTCCTTCTCTTTTCTTATCCCCATATCTATTTCATTACCCCCACCGTTCCCTTAATCATCTCCTCAATATGTGCTTCATGCTCCCCATTCTCTTGCACGTGTAAACCAAGGTACCTTAATTCCTTTACCTCCTCTAACTTTTTGCCTTCCCATTAGGCTGCACATTTTTCCTTTCTCCGTAAGTCAACCAGATATTCCTCCCTTACTTTTTGCTTTGAACCCTACATCATCCGCATATTTTTTCTTCGCCTAAACTTACTCCTCTCTATCATTTTCTCTTTATCTCCTCCTCCACACACACCTTCACCCAACTTTTTGCCAAGCCTGCTTTCTCTCTTTTGATTCTTATATTCATGATAACATTCAGTACGTAGACATTATCTATTACTCTCATACTTTTTCTGAATCCTTCCTGATTCAGTGGAATTATCTGTCGTCTTCGTCCTTTCTTTCTTTAACCTCTCTGAAACCATCAACTCAACTATCAGCGTTTCCCTTTCCTCTTTTTACTGTTGATAGGACTAACCTTTCTTTACACATTTCTGACCAGAATTCTCCTCTCCAAGCCCTGTTGCAAAGATATGTAAGAAAGGTGAGTGAGGGAATGTTTTCATAGTCTTAATACAAAGAGAGTTGGGTAGGTTATGAGTTACGGTTTCCGGAGATAGGGACGGTGCGGTCGATTCAGGTGTGTGGGAAGAGAAGGTGTGATAATTTAAATCTTATTGGTGAATAACGGAGCTAAGATGGAAGAGGAGAATTCAGAGGAAACTTGCAGAAATATGATGGAGGTGATGGCAATGAATGAAAGAAGGCAGGAGGAAAGTGTAGAAGAGATAAATCAAGACATCAGACAGGAAATGGCAAAACTAAGAGAAGATATAGAGAAATAGGAAAAAGTTGAGGAGGTGTGAAAAGAGATGCAGAACCTGAAGCAAATGCTAGAGGAGCAGAAAGACGCAAAGGAGTTGTAAAGTAGCTTCAAAAAAACGCAAACCTTAATCCGGAAGTTTGATTATGAGGAGGTGGGAAGAGAGAATGAGGAAAGGTTGAGGAAAATAGAAAAAAGATTGAAATGAATGGAGAAGAAGGAAGAAATGAAAATATAGTGAGTAAAGAAATAAGATTGAAGAAAAGGGATTTAGAGGGATGTGTGGAAGTTGTGCTAAATAGGATGATTGCGGAAATAGATATAGAGGAAGTGATAATTATAGGAAAGGAAGAGAGAAGGAGAGATAATATGGCGACATTTGAATCAAAGAATAGAGAACATGAGAGGGGGGTGACGTCAATGAAGAGGTTCATTATATGGTAGTTCGTTGAGAATGAAGGATGACTAGACATTGGAAGAAAGACTGATGCAATTTCAAATCAGGAAAATATCAGGAGAGGGAAGAGAAAAATACATGGGTTCAGTATCAATATAACAGATAGAATGCTGGGATAGGGGTAAAAAGAGGGGAGATTTGGTAAGATATGCGAGGTCGAGGAAAGGTGTGAGAAAGGAACGGGAAAGAACAAAATAAGAAAAATGAGTAATCCCGGGAATAGAAAGACGGTGAAGAATGAAGCAAGAAAGGAATGGAAATTATGATACTGGTATGCTGCTCGACAAGAAAGAGAGGATTGGGAGTTCATGGAAAGGTTGGAGCAATGGGAAGTCGTGGTGATGATGGAGACATTACTAGATAAGAGGGAGTGGAAAAGAGTAAAGGAAAGGCTACAAGAGGGATGCAGGTGTGAGGTACAGAAAGAAAAGTAAAAAGATAATAAAGGTAGTGTAATAAGAAGAATTGTGATGGGGATAAGAAAGATTTAATAGAAAATTATAAAGATAAGAATGGTTCAAAGCAACAGAACGAAGGAATAATGGCAGAAGAGATAATAATAAAAAAGGAAGGTTGGAAGATAATTTGGGGTTCATGTTACTAGAGATATGGAGAGAGGAACCGAGGAGTTGAGGAAGTTAATGGAAAGAAAAGCAGAAAGTGTAAATTTAATCATAGGAGAAGATTTCCAAACAAGGCCAGGAGGAAGGAGAGGGGAAGGATGGGGTAAAGAGGGGAATGGGACTTGGAGAACATCTGAAGACAAAGTAGTGAATAGGGAAGAGTGGAAGATACTGAGTAGAATAAAAGAAATAGGATGGTTTATTTGGAACAAAAATATTAGGGGTGATGAGAAAGGAAAGTGCACTCACGGGAGGAAAAAATGGAAACAGTAAGAGACTATGTCATTTTGGACCATTAGGTAAGAGAGAACATCAGAAGGCTAGAAATAAGGAAGTACCTGGTCCTGGACCATCTGCTAATAATAGATATAGCAGGGGAAAGAAAGACTGACAAACTTGGAAAGAAATAGGAAACTAAAAAAGAGTAGGAAACGTGATTGATCAGCAGAAGGGATAGAAGGAATGAGGGAAAAGATAGAGATGGTGAATATGGAAAAAGAAATTCAAATGATGAGATGGAAGGGGTGTTAAGTGAAGTAGAAAGGCTATGAGGGGATACTGTTAAAAAGAAGTCAGCGAATGGGAGAAAGGGGCAGCTGAAATGAGAAATTTAAGGAGAAAAAGAGAAAGTAAGAAAGGAGTTGAGAAAATGAAATAAAGGGAACAGTAGTGTAGAAGAATGCAGAAGGAAAACAAAGGAGTGTAATGCAGTATATGATAGAGAAGAAGAGGGGTGGAATAGAAAGTTCGGAGAAGGGGCCTAAAGGGCTAAAACAGGGGAAGAAGTATAAAAAATAGTAAAGAGAGCAAAAGAAAAGAAGAATTTTTCAACCGATTGGAATGTTTGAATGGAAAGAATATTGCATTGAACCGTTAGGAGGAATAAAGAAGAACTCTCATATAAAACTATTTTTTCGTGTTCGGTAAAGTACCACCGCTTGTGAGAAAAGAACTTCGCATAGCGGAATATTGCCAAATGATTGGTTTGATAAAAAATATGAAGGCATGATAAATCCGGGATTACTAATTTCTGCCTACCAATCTTTATCCTCACCATAGTGCAGATCAATTTGTGTTGTTTGTCTCCAAACTCTAGATAAGAGTATGTTTTCTAGCCTGTTTGTAGCAAATCCATCCCTAGAGCCGTATGAAATATTAAAAAGAATTCATCTACATACGCTCCAGAGCCACATGAGAATAGTTGAAAAGAGTTCACAAATAAAAATTCGTTTCTCAAGTTTTGTGTGAAACCACCGCTTGTGAGAAACGCGCTTTGCGTAGCCACCTAGCGCCAAATAATAGAACTAAGAAGAACTAGTCCAAGATAATGAATCGAGGATGGCGACTCTTTTTCCAACAATCCCAATCCTCATTTAGATGCAAATTAATATATTTATTTTCGCTAAAAACTCTGGTCGGAAGAATGATTGCCAGGTTGCTTAATACTCCGTGTAAATTCATGGCCCCAGTCTTTTCGGTTTTGTTTGACAGCGCTTAGACACTCAGGCAGGAGGCCGCCCGTGGAGGCATTCGGAGGACGATTATAAACGCGATTATGCGAATCCTGATCCCGGAGAGGGCCCCAGAGGAGGAAGACAATGTCGGCGATGTTGACGTCGCGAAGAGGAGCTTACGTCGTCCTCAAGCTATATGGAAAGAAGGGGTTACGTGTCGGCGCTTTGTCGTGGTCACGGAGACTGTCAATCACCGGTGATAGGAGGCGACACATTAATCTCACCGAGACCTCGTGACCGCATCGTCTCTTCTGCGGTTAAACGGACCTTACGACCTTTCTCGCATGCCATCGTCCCCGCTCTCTTGGTACCGATACTACTCTTCTCCTATATACACCTATATCCATTAAAGTGTCCTAGAAGGCATATAGAAATATTTTATTGCACCCAGAATGGCCCCTATTAACAGCGTTTGTGTTTGGTCGCAGCTATATATAAAAGGTGCCATAATGACTCAAGTATGTAAACCAACACGCAGAAATTTTGTTATTGATGAACTTTCACCCCTGCGGTTTGAGGAAATGCATCTGTTGGAGTCACTATCCAGAATCCGGTATAACTCATTCCAGTGACTATATTTCTGTCTGACAATTAGTATTTGATACGAAATTGTGAGAATATCTTTTATCTATCCAATTAGTAGAAAGTTCATGGTACCATTTTTAATTATGTCTTACATATCTCGGAACTATTTTTGTTGAAAAACTCGAGTTCATGATAGATTGAAGCTTACGTTTTATTCGTTTGGAAAGAAAAGTCTGCGAACTTCAGTTTTTGAAATAATACATGGGAATCTGTATGATTTTGAAGATAAGCATCGGCAAGAAAAAGATCTCCAGCATTTGAAATCCCTCACAAAAATATTAAAAATGGTAACAAACAGCTAATTCATCGTTCTTTATCTTCAATGAAGATTAAAAAGAAGGTGGATTTTGCATAGGAAATATTTCAGAATTCTCACTTCATTTACGGGCAGGTTTTTTTTATTAGAGATTAAAAGCGATGAATGAGCTGTTAAATAAATATATGATTCATAAAAATTCTTTGATGATTTTGTAATGTTAATGAATAATTTGTGTTTGAAATCTGGATAACGCCGAACAACAATTTTCAGAATATTATTTCATCACATCGTAATCAAACGCCGCACGAAAAATCTCATATACAACAACCTCCCCGATTTTCTCAATCAAGATGCCCAATTTATGCTATCAGGAGTAAAAATATTCATATCGATACAAAATTCTGAAATTTTATGCTAGTATTCTCATTTTTGGTTATCTTGAAAGTTGTAAAAGGAGATTCAGTACGCCATTCGCAAACCAGAAATCTACTGCACCGACTGATTTAATTCAATGCTTCAGAACATATTTTTATGTCATCAGGACAAGATGAGAATTCTTTCTATCAAAAAATTAAATACAACTTTCTGTGGAAGGGCAAACTTTTTTCAATTCATATTCCTCAAAGCTTGTGTCTTTTGTCCATAATTTCAATTTCCTTAATTACAACAGAAAGAACGCATTCAATAGAAAAAATCAGTCCAAAATTCAAAGTAGTTTTTAAGGTGAATGACTTTTGTCGTCAAATTCTCTTTCGTGCCTCGTGTCATTTTTACAAAAGATCTAACTTTGTTATTTTCCAAGATATTTTTCACGATTATAATGAAGACTACGTATGCTGTCAAGACAGGTATTGGTAACCAACACATTCGTAGCTCTTTTTTCGATAAGCAATTTTTTTCTACTCGTTTTTTTCTCTGCTTGTCTCGTTATACAGAATTTTTAAAAATTATTTTATTAGGAAAAAAACAAAAAATACGCGTCCTATTAAAAAGAAATGATTAACATGTTTGTCAATATGTTTTGTGTGATCAATTTTTTCCATAATATCTTTGTTGTGTCTTGCATATTTTCAAATTTTAGATATTTTCAATTTTTAGATATTAAAAATGCTATAACTTTGACAATTTTTACATTCTCATGCTGAATGAGAAGGTATTGGTTTTAGGTGAAAATTGACTTTGGCGGATTTGATGAAATCTTCACGTTTTGAGAACCCCTGAGTCAGAAAAAATGGTTTTTACGAAGGTGTCTGTCTGTATGTAGTTTGTAATCTGTGTACTCGATAACTTCCGAAAGAATGTTCGGATTGGATTGCCCTCAGGCCCAAATTTTGAGGGACTGAAAAGACAAGATAAGTACGTTAACCAGCTATTTTGAATGAAAAATGAAGGGGGGGGGGGGGAGCATTTTGAACTTTTTTTTTTGAATTTTTTTTCAAAGACTTAAAGATTATAAGTAATGTTTCTTGTAGTAGGTGAAAAATGAAACAATTTAACCATGTGATTTTTTTTGATAAAAGCAGAATTGTCAGAGTTATGGCATTTTAAAAATCCAAAGATATAAAAGAAAATGAGAATTTTCAACCAAATAACGCAAGATGAAAAAGAAAGTCAAAGAGCAAAAAATTTGCACAAAAAATAATGAAAAAAAATCTGCCCGCTGCGCGGGCACATTCTCATCTCGCGCTTCGCGCGCGGCTCGCTACGCTCGCAAGTTTGAGCGCGCCTGCGGCGCGCACCTATCGGATCTCGCGCTTCGCACTCGATGGTAATCTCACCTCGCGCTCCGCGCTCGGTTATTAATTCACCTCGCGCTACGCGCTTGGCCTTTGTACCTCCCTACAGTTTTATATAGAGCTTGTTCAACTCAAAAGCTAAATGTCGACTACTTTAAATCGATGAGTGTAAATTCTCTTTTCTTAAAGCTTCTCCGGCTTTAACGAATACATTCTCATCGCGTGTCTCGTGCTGCGCACTCGATCAAAGTTTGTC